>PVIC010001804.1:0-85529 GCA_004025085.1 Thryonomys swinderianus | reverse complement strand
GGCAGGGGACACAGACGCTCTGCCCAGCAAGGGTGAGGGAGAGAAGAGGAGGCCTTGGAAGCCGGGGTCAGCACAGCCGAGGCCAGTGCCACAGAGTCTGCCCACACTACAGCTGCGGACAAAACTCCTACTCAATACACTTGGTTTAAAAATGCGAGGAAAGGGCTGGAGATTTAGCTCAGTAGCTCCGGCCCTGCCTAGCAAGTGCAAGGTCCTCAGTTCAGTCCCTGGTAACCACATCCAGTAATACCGGGCATGGTGACTCGCACCCGCCAGCAAGCACTACCACATTCCTCCATGCCAAGTGTGGTGGCTCACGCCTTTCATCCCAGCACTTGGGAGGCAGAGGCAGGAAGATTGCTGAGTTTGAGGCTTGCCTGGCTCCATCGTGAGCTCAGGGCCAGCCTGAACTACAAAGCAAGACCCTGTCTCAAAAAAAAAAAAGGGTTAGGAAACATCCTGTATATTATGTTGACGTCAGAGACAATCTGACAATTTAAAACAGTTTTACTCTAAAAATGCATTTGGAGGCTGAGACGTGCCTCGCCTCGCGTGCACGGGGCCCAGGCTTCGCCCTAGCACTGAGTCTCACGTCACGTGGCTGTGAGCGAGGTCTCCAGCCGGGCGCGGCGAGCCAGGTGGGGCAGCGCCACAGGCCCGTCTCCTCCGCACGGGAGCAGCGAGAGCCCAGCACCGATTACCTCCTGCTGAAGATGGAGCCATTTTCTGTATTGTAAAGTACATTTTTCTGGATTCCATAACAAGAACAAAATTCCACCTAAAAACGCCTCTAAAAACAAACCCAAGCGACACAGCCTTGGCCCCATCTTCCTCAGCAGGCCACATCGTGTCCTCGCTCGGTGAGCTTTCCCCTGGGGGAGTGGCACCTGCCCACTGGCACTGGACACCGCAGGCAGCTCGGCGCCCAGCCTGGGGGCCCAGTCCCCACGGCCGAGCACGTCCCGTCCGGAGAGCAGGAGCCCGCACGCGCCCGGCTCTCCTGCTCAGCGGCCTCATCCCTTCCGCTGGGCCGCGGCTCTTCTGCTCATCCCTCCTGCCCCACGGCCGCCAGAGGGACCAAGAAGGCCGGGGCCTCTGCTCAGGACCCAGCCATGCCCGCTCCCAGCGGCAGCGCCAGAAAACAGTGAACACAGGAAGGCCACACGGAGGCCACACGGAGAGCATCCATGGGGCACGCCCAGGGGGACCACACACACGGGAACCCACACGGGGACTAGAAGAGGAACGGCCAAGGGACCAGCAGGAGATCAGATACGAAACACAAGGAATACACACGGAGCCACACGCAGAGGCCAACGGCATTCACGAGCAGGGACCACGATACAACCACTCGGGACCACATACAGACAAGACAAGGACCACGTGGGAACCACAGGCAGAAACCATACATGGAGACGGAGACCCCACATGATACCCACCCATGGAAACTACACAGGAACCACACACAGACCACATGGGAACCTCAGGCTGCACAGAGCCCACACGTGAGACCACACATGGGGAGCACGCAGAGACCCTACCCATGCTCGGGAACATGTGTGTGAGCAGGTGAGGTGCCCCCAATGCCAAGTCAGGCCCTCACTGGATCGGGCTGAGGGTGCCTCAAGGGTACTGTGACGGTCCAGAAGGACAGTACAGAGGTGTAAACAATGAAAAGAAGTGATAATTAAAACAGTCTGAGAAATCAAACAGAAAAACACCTTTTAGGATTCTGGTTTTGCTGGGCATGGCTCAGTCTGGCCCTGCCCTGGCCTCACGCTACTTTGTATCTGGTTCCTTAAAGATCTCAGGAACTTCTTCTGGCTTCCTTTTATAATTACTACACATAAATATGAACAATTACCACCAGCAACCAAATTGATTTTAAAATTTTGTTACTATTAGGTTGCTTGGATAGGAAATATTAATAAGCTTTTCTTTGATGTTTTATACTGTATAAAGTTTAGACGAATGTAATGAAAATAAAAAAATCAATTACTCCACTTTTTATTCTTTTGGGATTCTCATTGTTGCTTCTCTTTTTCTTTTTTGAGACAAGGTCTCGTGACGTAGTCTAGGCTGGCCCCACGCTCTTGGCTGCCAGCTCAGCCTCTCACATGCTGGGACTACAACCATGTGCCACCATGTCTGGTTCACTCTTAAAGGAGTAAAATAAAGTTTTATTCTAAATACAACTTCAGAATTTAGTATCACTGAAATTGGGGGTACACTTACTATCTTCAAGTCAAAGGCCATACAACCCTGAACGTGTCTGATCTCAGAGAACACGTTCACCGTGTGAGCAAGGCCCGCCGGGGAATACCATCGTCCACTCCTTCAGCCATGCTGACACCAACGGTCCTGACACAAAGTGACCGTCACCACCGTGTCTAAGCGGCTCCTCCCTCTCCTCCGCAGAGAGCACCCTCCAAACCCAAGGAGCCCCAGATAAGCACCACTGATGACCCCGACCTGCACAGGCGGAGGATAGACTCCACTGAGTGGCCTGCACCTAACTGGTGGTGGCTCAGGATGGGCCCAGACCAGCAGGGAGCGGAGGCGGGCAGACTGGGTGGGGCCTCCGTCAAGGGCCCTCGGAGGGAGGCACCCTCTGGGGTACCTGGAAGGCTGTGGCTTTTTGCTGACAATAACAGGCCAGGAAAAGGCGTATGGGCACCGACAGCCTCAGCAAGGATGGGAGGCTGCCATGGTGACGCCTGCCCATTCACAACCAACATCAGAAACACCCTGGCCAGCAAGACACACTCCGCGCTGGGCAGGTGCTGCCCTCAGAGAAGCTGTGCTCAAGAACAGGGAGGGACAGGACGCTGGTAGGGTCGCTCTTCGGTGCCTACACACCCGCTCAGCACTAGACACTGGACACCTGTGCACAGGGCCCAAGCAGCCATCGGCCACAGTTCACACGGGGGTACAGCGACCCTGAACTCTGCCTCCAGTCAAACAAACAAATAAACAAAATCACTGCCCAATAACTCGTACATTTGATAATGGAACCCAGGGACTCCTCTTTCTGCCTCTGTGGGCTCAGAAACACACACACAGGTAGAGCCCGTCCCCTCCCGTGGCCACGGCACCCTCCAGGGCCAGCACTCTCCTTCCCGAAACACAGAGGTCACAAAGTTACAACACACTTGCCCCTTGGAGCCGCCCAGGCGGGGCTCACATAGCCGCACAGCCCGGGGAACAGGGGAGTGGGCTGGTGCTTCCCGGCCCGGCCTCACCTTCACATGCTCTGCGTGGACCGCCTTCTCCTGGATCATCCCCGGCGGGTGCTGACGTCCTCTGGACAAGGGGGTGGGAGTCACAGGACCAGCAGTGGGCGCTGCAGACCCGCTGGACCCGAGGTTCAGCATCGCTCCACAGTCCAGGCCGTCATCTACAAGCACCAGAGGGTCCACGCTGAGGCACAACTGCATAGCTCCTCCCACGCACACACACAGTGAAGACCACCAAGCAAAGGGAGCAGAAGCATTTTTATAACACGTAACTAAGACAAGGACTAAACACATGACGAAAAGAGAAGCCCACTTTGCACCCTCAGTACTTAATGTCCATGATTTAAACCTAAACCCCAAGGGTTTGCAGAGCTGACAAGCTGACCTTGCGTGGAGAGCAAGAGGCCGCGCGCGGAGCCTGCACACTTCCCACCCCCAGCAGGTGGCGCACTGGTGGGGGCTGGCTCGGCGGGCCAGCAGGTGTCCGACTGAGAAGAAGCGACCGCGCTCAACTTGTGTGGTGAGACAGAGTGAGGAGAGCCCGGAACAATCCGGAACATGGGCACAGGTTCCCTGACCGACCACGGGGCCTCCGGCCTTTCCACTGTACACAGACCGTCTGGTCCCTCGGCCTGCAGCTCAGGGAAGCTTGTGGGGACAGGAAGGACATGAGGCCAGCCGGAGGCAAAGCCCAGTGGAAACCTCCCTCCCAGCACCCAGCCTGCCGGCAGCAGCTCCAGACTCAGCGAGGGACCCAGGAGATCTGCAGACGAGTCCCGCAGCGAGGACGGGCCAGACTGAGCTCTCAAAGATGCAAAAGCTAATGTTCGAACAAAGCAGAGCACACACTGGGAGAAGCAGAACAGCAACAGAAGAAAGACCAGAAGGGTTACAGGGCGCATTGGAAGAGAGCAGGAAGGGCTCCCCGTGCTCGAGAGAACGGAGGCCCTGGGCAGGGAGCGTGCCCAGCCACCCCACAGGTGGGAGCAACACAGCTCGGCGCCAGGTTAAGACAAAGCTCTTGACACGTCTCTTAGAAATGAGGACATCTATGAATAGAAAAGACAAAAAAATTAGAAAGTCCACCATTTCACTAGTAGAATTACAGAAAGAGGAAAGAGGAAACCGTGGGAGAAATGGTCTCAAGAACAATAAAGAAGGTTCAGGGATTTAGCTCAAGTGGTACCGCGCCTACCTTGGAAGCACAAGGGTCTGAGTTCAATCCCGTGTACCAATAAAAAAAAAAAAACAATAAAGAAATTCCCTGATGACAGACACACCTGCCAGGTCTTTTCTGCCACAAGGGGTTCAGGGCTGCAGAATGAGGGGTGGGCCCAGGCTTCAGGGCCACAGCATACAACTCTCAACTCAGACACAACTAACAATAAACACCAGGGGGACACAAAAGTTCTCCAGAAAGGGTTAACTGGGGCTAGAGATTTAGCTCAGTGGTTCTGGACCTGCCTAGCAAGCACAAGGTCCTTAGTTTGATCCCCATACTACATACAACAATACCGAGAATGGTGACCCACGCCCACCAGCAGTCAGTACCACATACCACCGTGCGGGCTCACGCCTGTCATCCCAGCAATCAGGAGGCAGAGGCAGGAGGATTGCTGAGTTCCAGGCTTGCCTGGGCTACACAGTGAGCTCAGGGCCAGCCTGAACTACAAAGCGAGACCCTGTCTCAAAACAAAAAAAGGCTGTCTGCTGCCAAATGCTTCTTCTCTGGAAGCTTTTTAAAAATAAAGACACCAAGGATAGACAAGTAGCCTGACATGCATCAAGATGCATGTAACAGAACAAGAGACACGGAAAACCCAAATGTACATGAAGCACACATGTGGTAAGGAGGTGAAGCAGGTGGGATCTGCCACTGTGTCACTCCGAAGTTATTTCAAAGGGTAAGAATGATCTGGAAGTAAGGCAGATTATCACATTTCTCTCTTCTTTCTCCTCTCGATGCCTCTCTTTCTCTCTCTCTTTCCAATGCCATGGATCAAACTTGGGCCTGTGTGCTTCCAAGGTAGGCACGGTACCAGTGGAGCTAAATCCGTCAGACCAGGGGGATGCTCCCCAGGGAACAGTGGTCCTGAGTGTAGGGACAGACTGCGCAACTGATCGCCGGTTTGAGACTTGGAATGAATGAAAAATAAAATTAGCCAGTTGGTGGCACACACCTGTAATCCCAGTATTTGGGAGGTTGAGGCAGGAGGATGTGATGAGTTCAAGGCCAATCTGGGATACATGGCAAGACTGTCTCAAAAAGCAAAACAAAAAAACCAAGACAGTTTCTAGGATTCACATTCTATAGTGTACATTTCCAAAGAATTACATTTCACCATCATCTTATTCTTGCAATCACTATAAGAAGCAGTGATACTTCAAAAAAAATCAAAACACCTCAAGTGATAACTTGAAAGAGGGAAAGAACTGTGTGGCAGAGGAAAGTATGAAGCTAAGGAATCAATCTAACAAAGGAAGTAAGAGACCTCAACACTAAAAACTGTACAGTCCTCAGGAAGGGGAGGGTGAAGAGGGTATCAGAAAACAGAGATATCCCTTGTTCTTAGATAGAAAGAACCAGCAAAGTGAAAATGGCCATACTTTCAAAACTGCTATATAGATTCAATGCAATACTGACTCAAAATCCAACAGCATCTTTCACAGAACTAAAGAAAACAATCCAAAAATTCATTCAGAACCAGAACAGACCCAGAGTAGCCAAAGCAATTTTAAATAACAAAGAGAAGGAAAGGCAGATTCACAGTTTCCTACTTGAAACTATACTGTACTGAACTATACTGTTTTTATACTGTGATTAAAAACAGCATGGTTGTGCTCGCTTCGGCAGCACATATACTAAAAACAGCATGGTACTGGGCCAGAGGGTTAGCTCAGTGGTTCCGGCGACTGCCTCGCAAGCGCAAGGTCCTGAGTTTGATCCCCGGTAACCACATATAATGCTGGGCGTGGAAACACGCCCACCAACAATCAACACCGCATACCACAGTGCTGGACGTGGTGGCTCATGCCTGTAATCCCAACATCGGGAGGCAGAGACAGGCGGATTGCTGAGTTTGCGGCGGCTTGCTGGCACCATAGTGAGCTCAGGGCCAGCCTGAACTACAAAGCGAGACCCTGTCTCAAAAAAAAAACCCAGCATGGTACTGGCAAAGAAACAGAGGCAAAGAAACACTGAAGATCAGTGGAACAGACTAGAGGAGGCAGAAACAACTCCAGACACACTCACTTAGCTACCTCGTCTTTAACAAGGAGCCTAACACTTTCACCTCTTTAATAAATGGCCCTGGAGGGCCAGAGATTTAGCTCAGTGGTTCCAGCACCTGCCTCGCAATCACAAGGTCCTGAGTTCGATCCCGGTAACCACATACAATGCTGGGCATGGAGACTCACGCCCATCAGCCATCAATACCACACACCACAGTGCCAGGCGTGGTGGTTCACACCTGTAGTCCCAGCACTCGGGAGGCAGAGACAGGAGGATTGCTGAGTTTAAGACTTGCCTGGGCTACATAGTGAGCTCAGGGCCAGCCTGAACTACAAAGCAAGACCCTGTCTCAAAAAAAAGGTCCTGGCTTTCCACATGCTGAAGACTGGAATTAGACCAATGCCTTTTATAATGTACCAACCTAAAATCAAAATGGATCAAAGATCCAAATATTAAAACAGAAACACTAAATCTGCTGGAAGAGAGACTAGGTAGAATGCTTGAGAACACAAGAGTAGGCAAAGATTTCATGAACAAAACCCAAACTGCATGGGAAAGATTTCATGAACAAAACCCAAACTGGGACCTCATCTTATTAAAAAAACTTCTGCACAGTAAGATGAACTACAGAGTAAAGAGACAACCCATAGTGTGGGCAAAAAAAAATTTTTTTTAGCAAGGTTTTCTATTTATTAAGGGGAAAGTACACTTGTGAGAGTGAGAGCAGGGCACGGAGAAAGCTCACTGTGGCCCCGGAAGTTAACAGCCCAGCTGTAGTCCCGGCTCGGGCCACCGTCAGGTCTAGGGCACCCTATGAAAACCTGCTCGATTTCCCACCAACGGAAGTGAAGACAGCACCTTTGGTTTCTCAGGTGCGGGGCTCGGGAATGTCTTTCTGTGCATGTGTCCTGCATCTGATTGACAGGTCAGCCCGCTTGCCTGGCCAGCCAGCCACACCCTCAACTCCTGCCTCAGTGGTACTGAGGTTCCCGGTTTTACGGAACATGAGGTCTGTGTTCCTACTGACACAGGAGAGCAAGGCTTAGCTCCCAGCTGAAATGCCAGTCTGTGTTCTCTAAACATCAAAGAGTGAATTTTAGGAACGAGGGAGGTTTGAGTAGGAAAGTTTCATTGAAAGAGGAAGCTTCTGCCTAAGAGACAGAAGGGGGGAACCCAGAAAGTGGGTAACCCTGCAAAAAATTTCTTTTACCAGCTAGTCATTAAAGGATTATTATCTAGAATATATAAAGAATTCAGAAAACTTAGACCCCCCCAATTAAGAGAGCCAGTGCAAAAATGGAAATCTGAAAAGACATTTCTCAGATGAAGAATCAGAAACAGCAAATAAATATATGAAAAAATGTCCAACATCACCAGTCATTCCCAAGATGCAAATTAAAACAACAGATTCCGGGCCAGAAGGTTGGCTCAGTGGTTCCAGCACCTGCCTCGCAAGCACAAGGTCCTGAGTTCGATCCCCGGTAACCACATATAATGCTGGGCGTGGAGACTCACGCCCACCAACAATCAACACCGCATACCACAATGCCGGACGTGGTGGCTCACGCGTGTCATCCCAGCACTCGGGAGGCAGAGACAGGAGGATTGCTGAGTTCGCGGCGGCTTGCCTGGGCACCATAGTGAGCTCAGGGCCAGCCTGAACTACAAAGCAAGACCCTGTCTCAAAAAAAAAAGAAATCAACCAATAACAAATGCTGGGGGGTTGTAGAAAGAAAGGCGCCCTTCTCCACTCCTGGTAGAGAGCAGACTGGTGCAACCAAACCACTGTGTAAATCAGTGTGGAGCTTTCTCAAAAAACTAAAGCTAGATGTTCCATTTGATCCAGTTATTTCTCTCCTTGCTATCTTTCCAAAAGAATTAACAGCATCACACTATGGCAATACATGTGCAACCATGTTTATAGTAGTATAGTTTGTAATAGCTGTATCTTCAAAAGAGCCAACATGCTTGTCAATCAATGAGTGGATAAAGATGTGGTTTATCTGGGGGCTGGGGACTTAGTTCAGTGGTTCCAGCACTCGCCTGGCAAGTCCAAGGTCCCTGGTTTGATCCCCCGCAACCACATACAACAATACCGGAGTGGAGACTCACACCTACCAGCGATCAGTACCACATACCACAGTGCAGGGAGTGGTTTAAAAAAAAAAAAAAAGGGATCAGAAAGATCTGGTTTATCTAAACAATGGAGTTCCACTCTGTCAAAAAGAAGGATGAGCTTCAGGCCTTTGTAGCAAAAGGGATGGACTTCTAGACTCTACTCTCAAGTGAAATAAATCAGACACACATGTTTAAATACTGCATGTTTCTTTGGTGTGAGGAAACCCGAAGTGGAAATAAGGACTGAAATGTATAATAGATGTTGGGAAATGGAAAGAAAGTGTTCAAATGAGAGTGGTAACAAGGAAGGAAGGAGAGAGAAAGGAAGGAAAAGAAGAAAAAAAGTGGGCCGGAGGGTTAGCTCAGTGGTTCTGGTGCCTGCCTTGCAAGCGCAAGGACCTGAGTTCGATCCCCGGTAACCACATATAATGCTGGGTGTGGAGACACACCCACCAACAATCAACACCGCATACCACAGTGCCGGATGTGGTGGCTCACGCCTGTAATCCCAGCACTCGGGAGGCAGAGACAGGAGGATTGCTGAGTTCGCGGTGGCTTGCCTGGGCACCATAGTGAGCTCAGGGCCAGCCTGAACTACAAAGTGAGACCCTGTCTCAAAAAGCAAAAAAAAAAAAAAAAAAAAAAGAAGAAGAAGAAAAAAAGTAAAAACGGTAAGAATGGAAACAAAGATTCTGTCCATAAGAAGAGGAGAGGACTGAGGGTGACACAGGGATAAAATAAAACTGTAAAAATATGAAGCTAAAAGATGACGGTTTGCCAACCAACCACTGCAAGAGTTGCTGGTCCAGGCAAGAACCGCCACGGAGCCCAAGGCCAGGGGCAGGAGCTCAAGAGACACTCACTCACGGAAAAAGAAGAGAACCTGTGGATACAGCTATAGACAAGGGGCCTAAGCTGATGCCACTCACCTGCTGCCGTGAGCCTGCGAGACAGGGCAGCAGGCACCCCGGACAGGAACCTCAAGACACACCGGACACGCACACGCCAGGGCCCTGCTGCACACCCCTGGGCTCCCCGCACCAGGGGCTGAGAGCCCAGGGGCAGTGGAGGAAGCGTGCCGGGCGGGCTGCGTGGACGGAAGCGGAGGTGCTTGCGGGGCCGCACGCCGGGCCGGCCTCCCCCACCGCACGTGTGGCATCAGAACACCGCAAGCAGAAAAGGGTGGGCGCTCGCTGTGGAGGGCACTCCGAGGACAACCAGTGCCATCTGAGCACAAGAGCCCAGCCCTGGGGCTGCGGTGCTGAGTGTGTGAGCATCCCGCTGCGACCCGGGCGGAGCCCACCGTGCAGCACGGAGGGCCGCAGGGCGTCGGGGCAAACGCGGACCGTGGGAGGGGCAGTCGGGGCTCTGAGGCTGCTACAGCACAAACCAGGCAAAGAGGGCGGACTCACTTTCTTCACTCCCGCCACTTCTTCCCGCTAACCCAGGGGGAGGGGACCGGAGCACAGCTGGAGAGTCAAAGGACGCCACGGTCAAGTCTTCGACATCCTTTTCCTGCTCAGACAGAAGATTTCAGAGGGTCACAAAGCAAGTGATTTATTCTATCAGAGAGCTGAGTTGCGGCAGAAACTCTCTGAGGCCAATTTAAATGTCCCCACGCAGAACCTAGATGGACACGACGACCTTCCACAATTCATATTTACCCAGATTGTTGAAGGAGCCACTAGCAAGTATTTAGAAATTTTTATGTTTTTGCATGAATTACAATTTTCTTACTCAAGATACACTAAATCTCAAAACTACTGTCAGGCAAAGTGTGTGATCTAACTAAAAAATGGCTGTTTCTAAAATTAGCATCCTATGTTCAACCTGTGAAATATGAGATATTACTGAAAATCTACCTAAAACCACCGTAGTCAAATTACGGAAGAGGATGGTTTGTGACTGTGCTGCCAGAACCTGTGCAGGTGGAGAAAGCCCAGGTGGCCTCTGCGGGACCTACACGGGCACACGCCGGGAGCCCTGGAGAACGCAGCGCTCTGGGCCCCGCCCTCAAGTGCCCCGCCCCGGGCACCACATGCCATGAGCCAACAATGGTGGCTGCTGTGACACGCCCTGTGGGAACCCGCCAGACAGACCAGGAGTGCCTACCGCAATCATCCTCTCCACAGGCTGGTGGTCCGTCGGCCGAGTCCCCGGCCACAGCGGGGTCTGCTCCTCGGGGGACTCACGCGGGTGGCTCTGCAGCAGACAGGGAGGGTCCTGAAGGGGGGTCTCAGCACTGCGCGTGCTCACGGCACCCGAGCAGGGTGTTAGGGGAGTGCTGGGCCAGGGCTCGAGGCCAGAGTCCTTCCGCAAGACTTCTGGGGAGCTCCAGCAAGACAGGTCCAGCACCCGCCCTGGGCCCCGCAGCGACTCTGTCTCCTCAGCGTGGAGGAAGCCGCCATGCACACTGGTTTGGAAGGAAAGGTGCTCGTCCTGGGGCTCTAGTTTTTCTTGAACTAGAGAATTTGGTGTTTCATTTCTGATCAAGGAATCCTGAATTTTAGTATCAGTTAGGTCCCATCTACTTTCATCGTTATTAAGTGAATCGACAGGAGGTAGTGTATCTGCTTCTGCCGCACCGAGCGAACTGTCACGGGAGGTATTTTCTGATAGGTAAGGCGATGCTGAGGGCTGCTGGAACTCGGGGTCCAATGTCCTGGAGGACTTAATGTCCTGGGAGGCCATGGAATGTGCCAGACAGTTCAGTTTTTCTTGAAGTTGTTGCACCTGAACTATCAAATCGACTTTCTGCAGCTGAGAATCTTCCATCTGTTTTCCCTTCACCTGCAGGAGACACAGGCACACAGTGAGACAAGGAAAGCAGCACTGGACAGCTGTGTATGAGCCGGGACTGGAGCCCGTGATCATCTGCGTATGTGACCATGAAGGGGCCTTCGATCTCTCCACATGCTCAGTTAGGGCTTCAAGTTTAATTACATGGAAGCAGCTGCCATAACCCGTTCCTGTGGTAAACTACTAAACACACAAGCTGTTTTTAAGTGAGGAAAACAAGGAGCAGAGGCTGTAGACGTTGAGACTGGGGGCGGAGGTATAGCCCAGCGGCTGAGCACTTGCCTCGCACTGATGAGCTTGATACCCAAGAACGACTTTATACCCGAGTGCTGCAGTTACTCCCGAGCGCTGGAAGCAAAGCTGTGGCTTGTGTAGTGAGTGTGGAGAGTACCCTTCAGCACCTGGCAGCCCGTGAGCTTGTGCCCAGGAAGGCTGAGCACACCCTGCAATCACATGCATGCCGTTCTCATGCGGGCACCGAGGAGTCTCCTGCAGAGCTGGGGGAAAGATCCACACAGACTGTGTCCTGCGATACCTGAAGACCCTGGGAACTAGATCCGCGTCTCTGCTCTCAATGGCCCTGAGCAGGCTCACGCCCTGCTCTGATAGCACAGGGCCGGCGTACTGTGCAATCCCAATCCCTCAGGTACCCAGGCACCCAGGAATGGACGCGATGCACAAGGTGCAGCCGGGGCCTGAGAGGTCAGGGCCCAGCCCTCCTCCCGCAGCGAGCACGGCACTCACGCTGCCCGCCTCGACAGCTATTCATTCACTTGAGTCTGAGGAGCCCTGTGTGTCAGAACGTGGCTAACGAGGTTCTGGCCTGTGTCACGTGCAGCAGTGAGGACAAGAGGGTGGAAGGTGCACTGACAGCAGACAGGGTCGTGCAGATTCTGTGAGGCCGCTCCAGGCAGAGCAGCCCCTCTAGTACCAGGGCTTCAGGAGGGGCCCTTGGCACACGGGAGGGTGCAGCGAGCAACTCACTGTACTCTGGGTAAGTCTGGACTTGCAGCAATCTGAGCCTGAACAAGTGTACCCTCCCCCCAGGGAAGGAGGTGAACCTTCCTGAAAGTGAAAATATGAGGTTCAAGAGAAACTCAATCTCAAGTCTTTCAAAGAAAGACACAGCAAGTGATGAAAGCCCAGCGCCAGGGTAAAGCCAGGGGCAATCTGGTCTTCACATGGAAATGCCTAGCTGCGTGTCCATGTGAAGGGTGTGTGCCAAGAGTCTTAAAGTGTGCTGGAGTCTTCAGAACGAAACGGGAGCACCGCTACAGCAGGGTGCATGCGCTCGGGCAACACGCTGCCGGGGGCAACCCACGACCGGTCCTGCCACATGGCCAGTGCCGTGCGCTAGCTCAGCCAGGAGGGCCATGCTGCGTCCCAGGCACCAGCACCCTGCAACAGCACCTGCTCACCCCGGGCCCTGACACACACCAGCCCCGCACACCTTCATCCTCCCAGAAGCTCCGGGGCCGTCCTCCGTGCTCAGATGCACCTCACCGTTCATCAGGAGCAGCTCTGCCTCCAGCTGCCTCTGGCAGACCGTAAGCACCGGCAGCGTGCTGTCTGCCTTGTGGAGCTCGGGGTCCTTCAGCATCGCCAGGACTTGGGCAGGCTGCAGGTCACCCTTAACAGAGGAGACAGGGAAGGTGCTCTGAGGGGAGAGTCGGGTAAATGAGAAACTCAGATGCTGCCAGGCTGTCACCAAGACCGCAGGGCGGGCCGTCCTGCCACAGCTCAGTGCCCACAGCAGGGGCACACAGCAGCAAGGCCGCAGGCTGGACAGTTCCTTGTACCCTTGGCACTGGGAGCCCAGAGAGCAGAGGACCTGGGAGCTGGGCTGCTCTACAGAGATCTGAGCTGGGGGGACAGGGAGCAGCTGATCCCACAAGTTCTACTTAAAAGCAACCTGGGGCATTACAAGTAGGGCCCTCTGTTCCAAAATGAAATGAGCTTAAAATATTTCACATGGGGGCCAGAGATTTAGCTCAGTGGTTCTGGCGCCTGCCTAGCAAGTGCAAGGTCCCTGGTTCGATTCCGGGTAACCATATACAACAACACTGGGCGTGGTGTCTCATGTCTGTAATCCCAGCACCCGGGAGGCAGAGGCAGGAGGATTGTTGAGTTCCAGGCTGGCCTGGGCTACATAGTGAACACAGGGACAGCCTGAACTACAAAGCGAGACCCTGTCTCAAAAAAAAATTTCAGGGCCGGAGGGTTAGCTCAGTGGTTCCGGCGCCTGCCTCGCAAGCGTAAGGACCTGAGTTCGATCCCCGGTTACCACATATAATGCTGGGCGTGGTGGCTCACGCCTGTAATCCCAGCACTCGGCAGGCAGAGACGGGAGGATTGCTGAGTTTGTGGCGGCTTGCCTGGGCACCATAGTGAGCTCAGGGCCAGCCTGAACTACAAAGCAAGACCTGTCTCCAAAAAGCAAAAAAAAAAAAAAAATTCACGTGGAATGTTTGCTAAAAGATAAACTACCTGATTAGAACTAGAGAGGGAAATTAATACCAAGTGGCCTTCACGTCACAGTAGAGTCCCTACAGAATGGAAGGAAGAGTTGTTCTGAAAAGCTTAAATGACGTAAATGAGAACACATTTAAAACTGTCCAGAACAGTGAGACCCAGCCTAACTTGCCGACGGATCCCAGCCAGGCCAAGCTTCCGGCCCTCACTTTTTCCTGCCAGGAGCCTCCAATGCTGACTGCAGCCACAAGCCTGGCACCAAAGCAGTCACTAATGTAAGAAGGGTGAAACATTAACCTAGCACCAACATGCCCTGCAAGCCCCAGCTGCCCCCGGCCCCAGGCCCAGAAAGCAGGCCTCCCACAGCCCGCAGGGAACCAGGCCTACCTGTAAGCCTCGCCCCTGCAGTGCCGCGTCCAGCCACCTGCTGCCAACTCCCTGCTCCAGCGGGTCGCCACGCTCGGTGCCCACATGAGCGCATGCACGGGTCTCGTGCCCACCCCGGGCCTGCTGCGAGTCCAGCTCCACCTGGCACCTCAGGAACCGCTGGTTCAGCACCTGCAGCTGGCGGCTGAGGCGGACGCACTGCGCCCGCAGCCGCTGCAGCTCCGGAGGCTCTGGGCTGGCCGGAGGCTGCTGCTCCAGGGCCTGCCGGAAGCGCGCCAGGGCTGAGAGGACAGCCTCCAGCTCGGTGAAGTGGGCCTCCTTCTGCTTGTGCATAGTGTCGATTGCTAAATCTCTCTGCACAATTATTGCCTCCTTTGCCTTCAGAACTGCTTCAAAGTCCCGGATCCGAGAGGTCATGGCCTCGGCCTCGGCCTCCCGCAGGGCCATGCTGTGTCCGTGCTCGGCCAGCTGCCGCGCGGCAGCCTCCTGTGCAGCCCGCAGGCGCTGCTGCAGAGCTTGCAGAGCCTGCCTGTGCCCCTGCGCCTGCTCAGCCAGCAGCTGCACCAGGGCCTCCTTGGCCTCGAGCGCAGCCTCGAGCCCGCCCCGTCGTGCCCGCCCCCCCGGGCCCTCCGCCTGCACGCACAGCAGCTCGCTGTGCAGACTGTCGGCTCGGCGGTCGCCGAGTCCGTGCCCCCCCGGCCCCGGGAGGGCCAGCTCGCTCTGCAACTTCTCGATCACTTCGTGGAGCCGCTCGATTTCTTCTGCTTTACCCTTCTGTAACCGTTCTTGGTTCTCTTGCAAGTTTTCAATGATGGACCTCAGCTCTTCAACCTCAGAACTCCTGTGGTACACAACCTAAAGACAAAGCACACTGCACAGGCCAGCTGTAAACGGACAAGCCTCAGCACCTGCCTCTTTGAAGCATAATTCACCCCGTGAGAGGGGATGGATCTGACAGCCCGGAACACAGAACGGTGACAGGGACAAACCAACCCCGCCACCAGAGGGCGCTGGCTCTGCACCGAGGCTCCACAATCTTCCCAAGCCCATGAGGCTCCTTTTCGGTCAAGAAGGGCTATAAAATACTGCTTTCACTGCCATTTAAAAGCTTGCTTAGCTAGTATTTAAATGACTTTGATTTTCCTTTAGATTTTAGTTGTCTTCCCAGCACCAGAATAAACACGAGAAAGGTGGCCAGAGGGTGCGCATCAACCAAGAGCTGAAGGTGCCTGGGACACGTGACTGCGAACGTGGCTGCCACTCACCTGCCACAGCAAGGGGACGTGAGCCTTGGACTACACCTGGCACCGTGAGTGGCCTTACTCATGCTGTTCAACCTAACCCTCAAACAATTTTAAGGAAAGAAATACTGTACCATTTTATCTCTCTATCCTTTATCATTCCCACTTTAAAGATGGGAATCTTGCAATTCAGATACTTAATATCTTCACAATACCACAAAAGCAATGAGAAACCCAGATTGAAATCTATGTCTATATGGCTCCAAACCCAATTCTCTTAAGATAAAGTGGCCCAAAATTCAAGGAAAAATGCAAGTCTCTTATTTTGGTTTGGATGGTAGTAGCTACATAGGACACATACATTTCTCAAATATGAACGGAGCGTCATACATTTAGCAAAGGGAAACTCCTCCCACTCTATTTCACACACTACTGACTGTGCTGCACCTCTGTGTCCCCGCACACCGGACACGTCAGTGCAGGACCCTGTAAGGGCACTTCTGACCCATGTGCAACATCGGCTCCTTTACCAAATGCACTAACTACACCGCAAAAGACCTAAATCCAATGGAGATATTTCACTGCAAATACTGAAGTTGGGACGGGGACATAGCTCAGTGGAACAGTGTTTGCCCAGCATGTGTGAGACCCTGGCTTTGGTCCCCAGCACCGCAAAACAAAACCCTAAAATACTGAAGTGATCACAAAGGTGGCTCTAAAACGTGAGATATCCAAGTCTAAAATCAGAATATAGTTCAACCCTGACAGAACAAAGACAGACAAAAGCAGGTGGTTACCAAAAGGAAGTCAACTTAAGGCTGAAAAGGTGAGAAAAAGGGGCCAGATATTTAGCTCAGTGGTTCTGGTGCCTGCCTAGCAAGCACAAAGTCCCTGGTTCAATCCCCAGTAACCACATACAATAATGCCACAAGTGGTGACCCAGGCCCACCAGCAGTCAGTACCACACACCACAGTATCAAGTATGGTGGCTCACGCTTGTCATCCCAGCACTCGGGAGGCAGAGGCAGAAGGATTGCTGAGTTCGAGGCTTGCCTGGGCTACATAGTGAGCTCAGGGCCAGCCTGAACTACAAAGCAGTGAGATCCTGTCTCAAAAAAAAAAAAAAAAAAAACGGTGAGGAGAAAGGATGCCACAGCCGACAGCACACACGAGGATGTTCCTGAACATAGTGAGGGTGCTCCCTGGTGTCAGCAGAGCCCCTTCCAACTCAGGATAGTGAGCAGGACCAGATCCCAGTGCTACCCGCCCTCCAAGCAGCACAGTGAGGATCCACTCACTCCACCCAAATCCCATCTGACCCACAAACACTGAGGCCTCAGCAGACAGCTCTGCACGTCATCTAGAAAGTCGAGGCCCAGAGCAGGGCGGAGCTGGCAGATTACAGTCAGGTGGAGGCTGGAGCATTACATCAGTGGGGAGACATGTTCTTCAGATTCACCTTCATTCACCCAACTACTGGCATAACGGAAACAGCGGGAGAAGTCCTGTCCGCCCATCCCATCCTTCCCTGCCACATGGGACCCTCCGCCTGGAGCGGTGCAGCTCCCCACCCACATGAGAGCACACCCGGGGGGGGGGGGCCGGGACACCGCCTCGCCTCGGCCCCACGAGACCGCAGACCTGCCATGGAGCAACAGGCTCCAGTGCCCAAGGAAGCAGAGCACAGGGCGCAGAGCCTGACCGATCCTGGACAAGAGAATGCTGGGCAGAGAGGGCACAGCCAGACTTCAGGACTGTCTCCCACCCGAATCCCTGCTTCGCAGCCCACATCCGGCAGACAGCCCAGGGCTGATCGCGTTTCCCATCTACCAGCAGGAGGGAGGCCATGCTTCGGCTTGAATGACAGCCGCAGTCTGGGGGTGACGAACACAGGGCCTCTGGCGCGAGGAGGGACGAGACCCAGGGCCCTGAGGCGAGGCGGAGAAAATCACGCCAGGATGACCCAAGACCGCAGGTCATGGAGGGAAACCAGTCCTCCAGTAACACAACAGTCTTTTCTTCGACTCAGATCTTTTTTTCTCCCCACCACCCCTGGTGCCAGGCACCGGACTCAGAGCCCTGTGCTGGCTACACAGGCACCACCGCAGAGCTAAGCCCCCTGGGCTCAACTCAATCTTCTGATTGCCTTTTTTGTATTATGTACATCTTTTCTTCATGAGTTTTTTGGGGGTTTAGCGTTTCTCTCCCACCTTCTTCCTATTCATTTAGTCTTTTATCTTTTTATAGTCATCTGTTTTTGCTGTGTATCTTTTTTTATTCTTCTCATTCTTTTCAGCAGCTATCCTCTGTCACTATTAAATTCCTTTTACTCCTTAATAATATCCCCATCTTACTTTTCTCTCTTCCTCACATGCCACTGATTTTTCTTTTTTCATTTTCCAGATCCCCACCCTCTCCATCTCTACTAATATAACTACTAAGTTCTATGAATCTATAGGTAGTTAAATGTATGTTACCGCTGTTGAATACTGCACTATTGTTAATACAAGTTGTTCCACTTAGTAGATAGTTACTGTATATAGGTCGATATTTGACTCGTCTTAGTGTTTATAATTATAGATCTTTTTATGGACAAGGATAGTACTTTATTGGTCCTTTGGGTCTGTGAATATTCAGTTTGTTAAACCCAAGGTTCCTGTACCAAAAAAAAAAAAAAAATCAGTTTGTATTTAATATAGTTGATGCTGATTTTATTACTACAACAAAGTATCATAGTTGCTGGTATTGATTTTTCTTGAGATCCTAAATACCTGGAAAACTTTGGGGTCACTCACAATATTGTGGCTCATTCTAGGAATGCACTTACACACTTACTAACCCAATCACAATATAACCTCCCGCTTTGAATAAAAGGAGCCGGCCATGGTGACACATGCATGTAATCCCAGAACTCAGGAGGCTGAGGCTGCAAGTTCTAGGCCAGCCTGAACTCCATAGAGAGACCCTATCTCAAAAAAAAAAAAAATTGAAGCAAAGGGAAATGGTTGGATCCTGGGACAGAGGACAAAACTAACAACCATGTCCAGAGGATGCCAATGAAAAGTAATGTTAATTAAAGAGGTCTCCACACCAGAAACAAAACTTCCCACTATAATAAACCCACAAGCCTCCACACCAAACATATAAATAAAAACAGAAGGCACAAGAACACAAACCAACAAGATGCCTCCAAAAGCTCCCACCTTCCCCACGGCTGAACCATGCAGCATCAAAGGGAGAAAGTCAGAACCCTCACACCTGAATTACCTAAGATGGCATCACAGCAGATAACAAGATCACTCAATAAGGCAACTGGTAAGATCACAGAAGATATAAGTGATAAGATGACAGACCAGTTAAAATCTTCAGTGAGTCTAAAGATGACACTAATACAAAGACAAGAGCTGAACAAAATGATGTAAAACATGCATGGCCGGCACAGGAAAAGATTAAGGGCTGGGGATGTAGCTTAGTGGTGCCATGCCTGCCTGGCAAGCACAAGATCTTGAGTTCGATTCCCGGTAGTAGGAAAAAAAAGATTAGGCTCCACAAAAGGGCTCCAAATAGAAATTCGAGAAATTGAAAATTCTATAGAAAGGATGAATACCAAAAGGACAGGGTCTCACAACTACAAGACAAGGCTAATGTCAGTGAGCAATCAATGAGAAACATCTACAAATAATGAGAGAACAAGAAAAATGTATCTATCAGAGTTGAACAAAATTTTTCAATAAATGGACTTAAAAGATAGTTATAGAATGTTTCACACAACAGAATACACATTCATTTCATGGAACTATCTCCAAAACAGGCTGTAACAGTATATAGACAATAAGTCAGCATTAACTCAATGTAAAAAAAATGAAATTATACCATGCATATTATCAGACCACAGTACAATAAAGTTAGAAATCAATAATAAAATAAAACACATTATGCAAAGGCATGGAAACTAAACAATACACTAAGCAATAGCTTAAATAAGAAATCTAGGAAGAAATAAGAGTTTCTAGAACTAAATGACAATGTCTTTATCTAGGTAGTGGTGGGGAACCTACAGCACTTGTGTTATTTGTCTTCATGTAAGATAAAAGATGTACTTTATAAGCTGAATTTCTGAACTAAAACCTCTCTATGTAGGTTTAATTGTAGTGCTGGCACTCCACAATAAATAAGTGGGTTTTGGGTTGCAGTTTGCGTGGTCATCTCTAAAAGCTTGGCCATCACTGACCTAGGGGGCATGAATGCGGATTAGGGGTATGTGGAAATAGACTAACGGTATAATAACTGAATTAGTAAACTAACTGGTTTAGCGTGGTTCTGGATGTGGAGGGTGAAAAGGCCTGCCCTGGCTGAGAGTGGCATCACCGGAAAAGCTTGTAACCTGCAGGTTTGCTGCTACTTTGCTGCCACTGTTGTCTCCTGTCTGCTCTGCCATGGACTGTTTTCTCCTCTTTGATGCCCCTCTGCCATGCCACCCTGCCTTGGAACCAGCCACTATGAACTGAAACTTCTACAAATTGTCAGCTACAATAAACCTTTCCTCCTTAATAAAGCATCAATACACAACATACAAAAACTTACACATTGTTGATGGGAATGTAAACTAATACAACCATTATGGAAATCAGTATAGAGATTTCTCAAGCAATTGAAATCAGAAATTCCATATGAGGGGCCGGGGATGTAGCTCAGTGGTTCCAGTGCCCGCCTTCCAGCTCATGGGGAGCACAAACTACCATGCCTATAATCCCAGCCATCAGTACCACTGTAAGAATCCCAACTCGCCCAAAACAAAAACCTAGAGCTCCCGTACTTCATGGTGAAACATCCATCACTTCTTCCCTAGCAGTAGGAAAAGGAAAGGAGGACTACTCGCAACAGTGTTATGTGATTGTGTAGTGGAAAGGCTGGTCAGTGTGATAAGAAAGAAAGGAAAATAAAACACAAAAACTCAAGTCAAATACAGTAATGTGTACCTATAGTTATATTGCCACTTACTTGGGAAGATGAGACAGGAGGATCACTGGAGCCCAGAAATTGGAAACCAGCTTGTAATAGACTTCATCTCAAAAACTGCACCAGAGGGCCGGAGGGTTAGCTCAGGGGTTCTGGCGCCTGCCTCGCAAGTGCAAGGTCCTGAGTTCGATCCCGGTAACCACATATAATGCTAGGCATGGTGACTCACACCCACCGGCAATCAATACCACATACCACAGTGCCGGGCATGGTGGCTCATGCCTGTCATCCCAGCACTCGGGAGGCAGAGGCAGGAGGATTGCTGAGTTCGAGGCTTGCCTGGGCTCCATAGTGAGCTCAGGGCCAGCCTGAACTACAAAGCGAGACCCTGTCTCAAAAAAAAAAACAAAAAACAAAACAAAACAAAACTGCACCAGACTAGCCTGGACCAAACCCAACCCAACCCAACCACAACATGAGTTTAGGGACAGCCTGAACTACATAGTGAGATCCTGTCCCTAAAAAAAAAAAAACGCAAACACAACAAAAGAAACCCAAAACAACAACACAGAAGTGACAGTTACAAAGCGTATACACTAATCAAAAACCTGACCAGTTTCTGGCCACTCAGCCTTCACACTGTGTTCTACAGCAGGGTAGTCCCGTGCCTCACACACCTCGCTCCCACCCGGCAGGGGTGCCTGCTGCGCAGCCTCAGGGTCCCTGCGAGGGCTACGCAGCGGAAGCACCAGGCAGCTGCTTTCATCAGGCCTGGACTGTGACGTGGGCGCAAGCAGCAAGTCACCCGTCTGCAGTTCTGCTGGGGCCTCTTTATCCTGTTTAAGAAAGAGAGAGTGGTTTCAGGGCCAGCCTGAACTACAAAGCAAGACCCTGTCTCAAAAATAAAATAAATAGGGCCAGAGGGTTAGCTCAGTGGTTCCGGCGCCTGCCTCACAAGCGCAAGGTCCTGAGTTCGATCCCCGGTAACCACATATGATGCTGGGCATGGAGACACGCCCACCAGCAATCAACACCGCATACCACAATGCCGGACGTGGTGGCTCACGCCTATAATCCCAGCACTCGGGAGGCAGAGACAGGAGGATTGCTGAGTTCACGGCGGCTTGCCTGGGCACCATAGTGAGCTCAGGGCCAGCCTGAACTACAAAGCGAGACCCTGTCTCAAAAAGCAAAAATAAATAAATAAATAAATAAATAAATAAATAAATAAATAAATAAATAAATAAATAAATAAATAAATAAATAAATAAATAAAAAGAAAGAGAGAGTGGTTGTGGGTAATCATTAGGGAACCAGTGGGCTCAGGCTCCCGGGAGCCAGGCCGCTGTCAGCACCTGGAACCGCAGGGGCACACGACTCAGGCTCATGTGCACTCAGCGGACAGCACAGCTTCCAGGCCTGTGCTCAGCACCCCCTGGGAAAGGTGGCCACGATGCTCACCCAGGGTTTCACTGTAAGAGAAGCCAGTAATTATTCAACAAGGCATAAAAATATTCATCAGTTGGGCGGAGGGTTAGCTCAGTGGTTCCGGGCCTGCCTCGCAAGCGCAAGGTCCTGAGTTCGATCCCCAGTAACCACATAGAATGCTGGGTGTGGAGACACGCCCACCAACAATCAACACCGCATACCACAATGCCAGACGTGGTGGCTCACGCCTGTCATCCTAGCACTCGGGAGGCAGAGACAGGAGGATTGCTGAGTTTGCGGCAGCTTGCCTGGGCACCATAGGAGCTCAGGGCCAGCCTGAACTACAAAGCGAGACCATGTCTCAAAAAGCAAAAAAAACAGCACTCGGGAGGCAGAGGCAGGAGGATTGCTGAGTTCGAGGCTTGCCTGGGCTACATAGTGAACTCAGGGCCAGCCTGAACTACAAAGCGAGACCCTGTCTCAAAAAAAAAAAAAAAAAAAATATATATATATATATATATATATATATATATATATTCATCAGGCTATTACCAATTTTTAAGTATTGGAAAGAGACTGGTAACAAAGAAAGCATGGCTAACAGTACTTTCATACATGAACATTAACAGCTATGAAAAAGTTTTCAAAGAACAGTTATAGTACAGAAGAAATTCACACAGCATATAAAATGGGGAAGAAATTAACACACAAAGTTGTATATAATGTTCAATTTGGGAAGGAAAAAAGGCATTTTCTATATGCCTAGCACCCAATGAAAAGCTCGACAGACGGCTGCCCAGTGAATGAACGAAGACCAACGGCGACCCCAGTGACTCATCAAGGAAACACAGGCAGTGAGGGCCAGGGAACCGTCCCGAGTCCAGAGGCAAAGACAGCACTAGACAGGGGTCTACTGGTGACCGCCAAGCACACTGGAAGGGGGGCCCAACTATCCCTTGGCCCCACTTTCCAAGTAACCTTTTGGTAACCCTCCAGGGACATAAAGTGAAACTTCTGAAGTTCAATTCCTGTTAGTTAAATGATCAAAACTGCATGACTACTTCCTGGAATCCGACAGTTTCACCTCCAATAAAGTTAACCCACAGGTATGCAGGCACCTAGGACTCTTGAGGCCTTATCCACTGATTATCTAATTTTAAAATTAATTTATTTGGTTCAATTTTTTTATTAGTGCAAGTTTGAGGTACATGATGATTACATTCATTGTCAGGAGCTAGTACATGGATAAAACCCTTAATTGTTTTTATGTCCCCTTCCCCTCCCTCCTGCTCCAAATCGGTATCTGCCTAGGTTTCGTAGGCAGGCGACGTGGGCACCCTGCAGCCCGGCCATGCCACACCCTAGACATTCCCCCACCCAACAGCCAGCCAGGTCCCACCCTGTGCACTCAAACCGGGACGCACAGACTCCTTACCTGTAATTCTTTCACAGTTTTTTTTTGGCTTTCCAGTTCTTTCTGGAGTAGGGCCACTTGTGTGCTGGTGTGGGCATTTATCTCCTCAAGACGTTTAATTTCTTCTTCCTGGATTAACACTCGTCTATCTACCAATTCTTTCTTTATAACCAATTCATTATATCCATCTGATTTTTCCCTCAATTTTTCTTGTAACAATTCAACCTAAACACACATAGCAAAAAACAAAACAAAACCATGAGAAATAAGTCTGTTAAAAAGCTTATGTTCCAAATTGCACACCCCGACACAGCCGCACATCCCCCCACACCCGCACACCCACACACACACCCACACCCACTACAGCTGACAGGAAGCAAACGCCATGCTTCTCTATACTGCATTTACACGATGGAATCTAAGGAAGATAATACAGTTGCTTTAAGGACACTCTCTTTTCACAGAAAAACACATGAAAACAGTAATATAAAATGATAGTAAAGTAGTGCCGGGCGTGGTGGCTCACGCCTGTCATCCCAGCACTCGGGAGGCAGAGACAGGAGGATTGCTGAGTTCGAGGCTTGCCTGGGCTACATAGTGAGCTCAGAGCCAGCCTGAACTACAAAGCGAGACCCTGTCTCAAAAAGAAAAAAAAAAAAAGATAGTAAAGTAAAACTTAATTGGCCAAAAGAAATGAGTTACTACTGAGCAATAAAAGTAAAAGAAACTATAGAGAAAGCAGCAAGTGGAAGAATCACCCAGAGAGAGGAAGCATGAAAGAGCCCATCCCACACAGTAACACACACAATGCCATGTACACAGCATCGCAAAAATAACCGCCACGGACACGGAGGCCAGGTCCATGGCCAGGGACCAGAGGGGTGTTACGGGGCAGCACGAGGATCCGGTGTGCCTGACGCTGGAGCGGCATCTCTGCTTTCCTGTCAGTGCCAGCTTCTACAGCTGTGACCACTGAGAACAAAGAATCTCTACATCCTACTACTACATGGGAACTGTGTCCTCAAGTAAGTTTAATTTTTAAGAAAAAGTAAAGCAACTCAAGCTGCCTCAGACAAGCAGACGTCGAGAGCCACAGCCTCGAGGAAAAACAAGACACACAAGCAAGAAGAAGGGTGACTGGCGTGAAGGAGAATGTGGCCTCTGGCGGCGGCAGCATGCACCAGCTGCGGAGGAGCGTGCAGCAGAGCCGGCGTCGCACGGCCGTCCTACCTCCTCGTCCAGCCGCGTGCACTGCTGTCCCATGCGCGCAGGAGGCCAACATGGAAAGGAAAAGAGAGCTTAAAAACACCAAGGACACTTGGCACTCCACAGGCCTGGCACACAGCAGGGTAGCTACCTGGCTGTCGTGCGGGCTCGGAGGCCGCGGCCGGTGTGCCTGCCGGAGCTCCTCCTCCAGCCTCCGGATCTCCTGCTGGAACTCTTCCCGCTCGTGCTCACGCTCGGCAGCCTGCTCCTGCAAGAGGAGGCCCCAAGCTAGCAAGGCCTCCTTTACTGCGAGGCCCAGGCCGCACCGCACGGCCCACACCCAGTGAGGGCGTGCTCTGGTCTCCTCATCGGGGTAGTTTTGGTAAGAGGGAGTTAGACAGAGGAACATCCTTCATAGCGCAAGCAAAGCAGGCCTCTGAGGCAAGGACAGGCTCGGAAACCGGCGGGCAGGTGTCACAGGAAGAGCAGCCTGGGCCCCGCAGGATGACCAGGGGCCCTGCCGGAGCAGGTGAGTTACAGAGGCGCCGCCTGAGGTACAGAGCGACTTCTTCACTGCTAGGACTCTCCAGGACCCCAGGGGGAAGTGTGGGCCAAGAAGACAAGAGAGCCTTCTTGCAGGGTCACCCCACCAGAGGAAGGCAGGACCAAGTGCCCACCCAGAGGCGGGCGGCACAGCGGTCTGTCGGGCCTCGCTGGAACGGTGCCCCTGGGATGAGAACAAAACCTACACGCAAACTCCTTACATCCATGAACTGCCGCTGGCTGCGCAGATGCTTGTCCAGAGCTGCCAACTGCTGCCTCAAGGCGTCCGCCTCCTCAGCCGTCCGGGCACAGCCCTGGTGCTGCACCAGCTGGTCTTCCAGCTCAGCCTCCAAGACCCGCATCTGCGAGAGCAGCGCCGTGCGGTCCTTCTCCGCCTGCCTCCCGGCCTCCAGCTGCTCCCTGCTTAGGGACTCCACCTCCTTCTGCAGCGCTGAGGGGACCGAAGAACAGACATGCAGGAGCCACCTGCGGGCGCAGGCCCCGCGCACCCCCCGGGGGCGAGGGGCACAGGACGGCACAGACGCCGTGGGGCTGTCGCCAGCCCCTCCCTGGGACTGGACTCAGGCAGGCCGTGCACAGCCGCACCTTTCTTTCAGAGCTTCCCTGACTTGGGGCTGTGGCTCAGAAGCCAGAGCCACCATGAGGGTGAGTTTCACTACCCTGTTTCCAACAGGCCTCGATCTCGTGTCCTCACACACCTATGGCTTTGTCAGATACTCTGAAAATAATCACAAATTATCCTGAAAACAAAAGTTGTATGTTTTAAGTGGAAACTGGCTAAAACAGGCCTGTGATATGCTTTGGAAGAAAGCAAAGGAATAGTGTGTAAATCAAAAGTCAAACTCAGATTAACTAGGGCTGTGCCTTCAGCTTGGCCCCTTAAAACTCAGCTGGGGACCCAGGAGAGATGGCACACGCCTGTAATCCCAGCACTCAGGAGACGAAGGCAGGAGGGCTGCCTCGGGTTCACGGCTGACCTGGACTACACAGCAAGAGACCCTCAAAAGATAAAACACAAAACAAGCCAAACAAACCCTCAGCTGAATGGAGAGGCCACCGTGCCAGCGCCAACAGAGGCCTTAGGAGGGATCAGGCTTCTAGAGCGCCACCTCTTGGGTGGGTTTAGTATCTCAATCAAAAGGATTTCAAGGAAGGCGATTTCTTGGACCTTTCCTTCCTTTTAGTCTCCCCACCTTCAAGAACTATGAGATAAACTTCTGTTATTTGTAAATTATCCAGTCTCAGGAATTCTGTTATAACAACACAAAACAGAATAAGATACTGAGCAATGAGGCTCCAACTTAAACTACAAATCAGTAAGCAACTTAAGCTTGCTGGTAATGAGTCCCGAATCCTTGCCCAAAAAATGAAACACTAAGTTTTTAAGTTCTTAGTTTCATTTTACCAGCTCTCAAAACTTTATTATTTTAGTTTGTAAAAAGCCGTCAGCCTAATGAAAATCGTTACCATTAATGTAACATTCTCAAAAAATTTCATGCTAATAAGCCAGCAATTGTTTGAAAAAAATTAGTCCTAAACATGCAGTTCAAACAGTGTCATTCAAGACTTTGAGAAAGAAGAGTCAGTACACCTGGCCATGGAGACAGGCCCCACTGCTTCCAACCCAGCCCAGAAGATGCTATCCTCCAGGAGAGGTACTGGAGGGAGGGAGGGCCAACCCGCAGCTCCCCTCAGGAACAGGCACAGTCCGAGGAGCCTGAGCAGGGGCGCAGGTACAGGGCCTACTGGGATAGCCGCAGAGTCACAGAGCTCCAGGCCACCGGAGGCCTTTCGGGAGATCCTGGCAGGGACCCAACCCAACAACTACAGCTGCCATCACAGACAACAATTCCTTTAAAACAGCACAACCATGGCTTAGTAACTGTAGCAATCATTAGAGAAACCTTTGCACTCTGCCATAGCACTGAAATGGGACAAGCCAGTCAACTTTTAGGAATGATTCTTGAAGATTACAGTACAATTGCAGCAGTTTGCCAGAAAAGCTCCTAAGTACTTTTACTCTTAGTAAACAATTTACAAAATGTGATGCAAACATAGAGTACAGCACACAGAAATCACACTTGTCCTTACAAACCTGAGACCCTGCGTGTTGCAGTGACGTGAGTGCCTACAAAGGAAAACACAAGGCATCACGGAGGTGGTCACAGGAAATCTGAGCCAGGGAGGGCAGGGACAAGTGGGCGGCCAGCGCCATTTCAGGCCGCACATAAGCCCCGCACACCTGTGACCGTCCTTGCGGGGTCACAGGCTTGGCGTATAGGCCTCTGCAGTGTCTTTCAGAGGAAATGAAGATAACAAAAACCAAACGGATGGTACATCTCAAAGGAGGTCTAAAACACAACACACAGTGAGAGAGGACATACACGAGTCAGTGAGGCACAGCTGAACCCCTGAGCGGCAGGCCACGCAAGGCTCCTGGGACAGCAGTCCATGTGCACAGAACCCAGCAGTCAGGAGCATGCGTGAAGCCCACTCCAGGGAAGCACTACAGATGTGCGTAGCTGTAGTGTTGGGGTGACACAAAGGGTGGTCAGAGACAGTGCACGATAAAGCCACCCAAGACCCCCCTGCACAGTTCCCCTCAAACTCAGTCTCGGCTGGGCCTTGCAGGCCTACCCCACCACGGTGGTGCCCCCTTGAACCAGAGATGAGGGAGCAGGGGTGGCCGCAGTCCCAACCGATGTCCAGAGGAGCCAGGCCAGGTCCTGCAGTGCTGCAGCACAGCACAGGCACGGGGACTGCCCAGGTTGGCCCTCAGGAGGCTGCAGCTGTGCAGCTCCCAGGCCTCTTCACCCCGACGTTCTCACTAAGTAACCAGAAAGGAGCGCAGTCCAGCTTCCTGCTGGCTAGAAACCAAGCAGGGGCCAGGTCCTACACAGAGAGGGCCCTGAGGGCCAGTCCAGGAGCAGAAAACAGACTTAAGAAAAACCAGCAGACTTAGCTGAACAAGCTGTGTGCGAGCACCCGCGGACTTGGGACAGGGACACGAGGAACACGCAGTGCAGAAAGCAGCAGCAAAGGGAAGAAAGGGGCCTAGAGCCCAGGGGGTCACGAGGCCTGCAGAGAAGGGCGAGGGCGAGCAGGGGTGGCCCACACTCCCTGCCTGGAGGGCCCGTGCACAGCCCCTGGCAGCACGGACCCTGAGACCGTGCGGAGGCTGCCTGACTGAGTGCACAGCTCAGAACTGGGGTACTTTCCATCAAACCCGTGAGGCAGGGAGGAGGCAGAAAGGACCCTCACAGCAAAACAGCCACACCGAGTCGGGGCACCCACGGCAGAACACCGCAAGGACCGACCGGCCACCCTGTGGCACCCTCGACCTCAGAGTCCTGGGCTTGGTGGATCCAAACGTCAGCTCAGGAGCCACAGGAAGTCAGTATTTCCGAAGAGACTGTCCTTAAAGGTGGCAGAGCAGCAAGGCCCTTCCTCTGGGTGCCCACGCCCATACCGATAGGCAGACTCGCATGATGGCATGGACAAGGGGGCTGTTTGGCCCAGGCTACTCAAGGGCTTAAGCACATGGGTGGCAGAAAGTGCCACACAGAAGACAGGACAAAGCAGAAGTCAAGGGGGCTACCCATATCCTGGGAGTTCCCAAACTTGTTCTGAATGGCAGTAACCTGGAAACAGTTTCATTTTAAATACTTAAGACTAACATATCTGTAAGTCTAAAAATGTATGTATGAACCACTTGTGCGAAAACAGTATGCTTTTCTAACTAGGAGTCACATCAGACACTGACCTTCAGAATAGCATCAGAGGAGCTCAGTGCTTTAACCTGCTGCCCCGGAGCCGTCCTCCTTCGCAGAGGACCAGCACACTTGTGTGGCACGAGCCTGCCGGGCCACCTCCTCGGGACCCTCGCCAGCCACTGTGCCAAAGCCACCGCTTCAGAGACAAGCACAGCCACAGGCTCGTCAGCAGCAAGCTGCTCCTTCCGACGTCCCACGTACCAGAGACTCTCGCTTCTGCCTCCACGGTCTGAGCCTCCCTCTGGCTCTGCAGCAGGGAGTGCTCCTCTCTCAGTCCAGCCTGCTCCTGGGCCACCTGCTGCAGCTGCTGGCCCAGGCTCTCCAGCTCCAGGACCAGCTGCTGCTCCGAGGCCTCCTTCTGGGCCAGTGCCTCCTGCAGATCGGCCTTCTCCACTTTGAGTCCTTCGAGGAGGCCTGCGAGGAAACCAGCTGAGGTGAGGGGCCTGCCCAGAGATCTGCACCTGAGTCCTGGGAGGCTCCGCAGGGTCACTCCTGGGGTCTGCACAGGGTCTGACCCTCTATGAGTGAGGGGCCCCAGGACAAGGTCAGCCACCCAGAAAGAATAGCACACAGTGACCACCCATCCTGCGCTGAGTACCGAGTGGCCCCTGTGCACGTGCATGCTGGGAGAGCCATGTGGCACACACTCCTCGCCTGTGACTGAAAGAGCAGGGCAGTGCAGTGCCAAGGGCCCAGGGTGCCCGAGGCCTGTGTGTAGTCCTCGAATAGCCTAAGCCACTCCTCAGATATGTCCCTGGAAAAGGTCACTGGCGCCGCACAGCTCTGCTTTGTTCACAGACACTGCGCTTTTGCAGAACCGTACCCTTGCCCATGCAGGAGGGTTGTGCTGTTTCTCCGGGCACGCGCCCCACCCACTCACCCCTCGCCGTGTGCAGCTCCAGGGCCAGCGCTGCCTTTGCAGCTCCCTCTGCCCGCAAACACTCCAGCAGCTCCTGATGCTTCTGGACAACCCGTGCCGTCTCCTCATTTTTATGGCTAAATTCTTTTTCAAAACGAGAATGGAGCCGGCGTGCTTCCTCTAACTGTCAAAGTACACCGAGTGTCAGGGCCACACCTCAAGACCCGCCAAGGCCTGCTAACACCAGCGGAACTCAGCCTCTCCTCCAGGACTCCGCTGCCACTGGGGGAGGGCGCAGGCGGGAGGCACCAGGGACCGCTGCGCAACCCGGGGCCCAACGGACGGGCCTCACCTCCCTAGGCCCGGCTCGGCCTGGGCCTGCTTCCCGCTCCTCTCAGCACCCCGGCCCACGGGTCTCTCCAGGCTGAGGGCCGGTCAACCTCAGCCAGCCCCTGCAGCACCCGCAGACCCTGGCCTCCCCACTAGCCAATCCAAGGCAAGGCTTTTGCAGGGCTCCAAATGGTCACTGGCCATGCTTGGCTCTGCCTGGAATGTGGCCCTAAGACCACCTCACCCCAAGTCCGTCACTCACACCTGGGGGCCGCTCCGGCTTCCACCTGACCCGTGTGCCCTCTTGTACCCGAGGGGGCTCGCCGCGAGCACACAGGAAACAGGCTTCTGCCGAGGCTCTGCTCCCTGCGCTCAGAGGGCTGAGCTCTCTCAGAGGGCTAAGCTCTCTCGGCCCTCCCCGCCGCCTCCCCAGTCCTCTCCTCCCAAGGGTGCGGCCGTGAATGAAGAGAGCGGAGCGGAGCAGGGCCCACACCTCAGGGCGCTTGCTCCACACGCCCCTTTCAGGACACTGTCGCACAGCCTCAGGGCCTTGGGCGGCAACTGACCACCGCTCAAGAGGCCACACCCAGACCCGAGAGGGCAGAAAGGACCGTAGGAGGCCGGGAAGAGGAGCCCCTAATCTCAACATGAGGAGGAAGAACTCCCTCAGTGCTTCAAATAAAAATGCTAATTGTTCTGTTTGTCTCTTTGAGACAGGGTCTCAGTTTGTAGTTCAGGCTGGCCCTAAACTATGTAGCCCAGGCAAGCCTCAAACTCAGCAATCCTCCTGCCTCTGCCTCCCGAGTGCTGGGATGACAGGCATGTGCCACCACGCCTGGGACTGTAATATGTGACACTGATGGCTGGTGGGCAAGAGTTACCACACCTGGTATTGTTGTATGTGGTTACCGGGGGATCGAACCAGGGACCTTGCGCTTGCTAGGCAGGTGGCAGAACTATTGAGTTAGATCTCCAACCCGAAAATGCTAATTGTTAAATGGGTTAACTTTGGGGGAAGAATCTCTTCTACTGCTTTCCTCATATTCCTATTTCATCTCTTTCCTAATATTCTAAGAGGTCTAAGAAGCTTAACAAAAATAAATCTCTCCCAGGGCCAGGGATTTAGTGCAAATGGTACCTTGCCTACCTTGGAAGCACAAGGGTCAGAGTTGAATCCCTAGTGACATAAAATCAATCAATCAATCAATCAATCAATCAATCAATCTCTCCCTCCCTTAGGGGTAATCTCTAAGCATGAAAAGTCAGTGCAGAACTACAATAGTGCATGAAGTAAAGAAAAAGAAGTGAGGGCTGGGGATTTAGCTCAAGTGGTACCATGCCTACCCTGGAAGCACAAGGACCCAAGTTCAATCCCCGGTACCACAAAAAAAAAAGTGAATTTGTGTTTTAAAGTGCACTGAGATTCTATCTGTCATTCATAGCAAGCCAGCTTCCTCAAGGATTTCAGTTCAGAGCTGGAGATTTAGCTCAGTGGTTCTAGCACCTGCCTAACACGCGCAAGGTCCTGAGTTTGATCCGTGGTAAGCATATACAACAATACTGGGCGTGGTGACTCATGCCCACTAGCAATCTCACGCACACAGTGTCAAGCATGGTGGCTCACCTCTGTAATCCCAGCACTCAGAGGCAGAGGCAGGAGGATCGCTGAGTTTAAGGCTTGCCTGGGCTTTATAGTGAGCTCAGGACCAGACTGAACTACAAAGCAAGGCCCTTTCTCAAAAAAAAGAAGAATTTTTAAATCAAAAGGTTCTTATTGAAATGGACACATACAGGAGAACACTGTGGCCACAACAAAGACCAACAGTCAGTTCAAAGGCAGAGCTTGGGAAGTGAAATCCATGGGCTGTAAACTTCGGTTGTGGCCAGATACCACAAGACATCACTGTCCATCAAGCTGTGCCATGGAGTCACCTGTCCATCCTACTCACGTCTCTCCAGCTCACCTGTTGGGAGGAGTCCAGAGCCATCTCCAAGAGGCCGTCCACAGCCATGCTGAGACTCTGGTAGATTCTTCTGATCGGCTGCTCACATTCCAGCGTACTCTCAGGGCTCATGAAAAAGCTCTCACATACATGACTGCTGATATCCACCAAGGAAGACATCTCTGCACCTTCAGGTACAGTTCTGTCCAGCTCCAGTAGGGCCACATCGTCAGACCACACCTCTTCCAGTCCTGCAGCTGCAGAGCAACAGAAACTGGCACATGGCACTCAGTGAGCAGGCCGACCCAGGCACCCCCAGAAGCAGCATACCCACACATACACACGCAAAGAAGGACATTCCACCTCCCAAGCCAAACCGCAACTCATCTATAGGCACAGGGTAATGCCATCAAGCCCAACGCTTGTCCTCAAGGAAGGCAGCCTCCCCGACCCTCCAAGGGACCCACCCTGGCTCACGTACCTGTGCACGGGGCCTGGTCTGAAGCTGTGCTGCCTGTGTGGTCCAGGAAGAGCCCCACGCGCTCACCGATTCGGCCCTTCAGGGCCACAGCCGCCTTCAGCATCTCTCCGAACAAGCCCAGCAGCCTCCTCAAGGCACTGTGAAGTGCTTTCCTAGGAGGGGAAACCACAGTGACCAGTCGTGCCAGGCTTTAGGGACACCCCGACATGTCAGGAGCCACTGCCAACCGCCTGCACGCTACGTTCCCAAGAACGCAGGAGCACACAGAGGACACAGTTCCCCACTCAGGCCACAGGGACAGCCTGCAGGGGCAGAGCAGGAACCGCTTCTGGGAGGGAGGGGATGGACTCAGGGGTACCGAGCGTCCCGGGGGCAGGAGCAGTGCATGTTTATAATTTAGCAACATAAACCAAGGAGCAGGAAGGGAGGGGTTTCTACGTTCGCAAGCTACTGTGCTGTGTAAGTGAGAATGGGCTGCTTGGGTCTCATCCTGCAGCTAGAAACCTCCAGATGACCCCACGGTGCACACAGCAGGCAGATGGAGGGCTCTGCAGCACTGCCAGTGAGTGGCACATCCGGCAGCACAACAACACGGGCACACTGACCTTTCACCCTGAGACAGGTCCACGTCCGCCCTGAGCATGGAGATGAGGGTGGCACCCTCCTGGTTCTCCCTCTCACGCCTCTCCTGCAGCCTCTCAAGCTCGGCGCGGCACTGCTCGATCTCCTGGCTCAAGGACAAGACCTGGCCTTTCAGCTGTTCGGAAAGAGCGCGAAACCTCAGTTACAGCTGGTGAGAGGTTCCAGCATAACTGCAAGATCAATAAAAATATGACAAACGCTGAACAAGGTGGTGGTTACAGGTAAAAACTGATGAGGTTTGGGCTGGAGATTTAGCTCAGTGGTTCCGGCGCCTGCCTCGGAAGCGCAAGGTCCTGAGTTCGATCCCGAGAACCACATACAATGCTGGGCATGATGACTCACACCCACCAACAATCAACCAGCAATCAGCACCACATACCACAGTGCCGGGCGTGGTGGCTCACGCCTGTCATCCCAGCACTCGGGAGGCAGCGGCAGGAGGATTGCTGGGTTCAGGCTTGCCTGGGCTACGTAGTGAGCTCAGGGCCAGCCTGAACTACAAAGCGAGACCCCGTCTCAAAAAAAAAAAAAAAAAGACAAATAACCCCATCCTGCCCCTGCTATCAGGGCATGAAGGGGCAGAATCACCAGATTTCTCTTACAACTAGTAATTCAAAGTACAATTCATGTACCTAGTCATTCACAATAAAAATCAGTGGTAGCCAGGCAGAGATTGTTCTCATGCATTTCCCCTAAGATTAACAGTTCAGTGTCTTGGTGGCACAGGCAGGTGGTGGGTGGCACCAGCTTCCCTGAGTGTTACTGGTTCCCACAGTAGGTGGCCACAGACAGGCAGTCTTCGGGAGTAGCCTAAGCAACAAGGGAAACTCCCCAGGTGGACACAGCCCAGAGTGGATGTGGGTTTCCTCCAAATGGGGAGGAGGCCACACAGACTGCTGCCGCGTGTATTGACAGGGAAGCCCGGCAGACAGCAGCAGCCAACGCCTCATTAAGGGTGACTCAGGCAGTGCAGGGGTAGCAGCTCCAGCTCGGGAGCAAAGCAGGAGCCAAAACCAAGTGGCAGGCCCCTCCTGGGACAGAACTGGACAGACACACGCTGCGTCCTTCCGAGAGGGAGAGCACTACGTAAGGCACGGACGGAGAAGAGGAAGAACAGGCAGAGACGCCAGCGAGGAGCCCAAAAGGACGGTTAATACAGAAAGAAGACGGGGGTCGGAAGAAGAAGAAAAGGTAACCCTGCAAGCCTCTCACCGCCAGGAACGGAAGCTAGCCATAAACACAGCGACAGCAGACGGGAAACAAAAAATACAGATTCTATAAACAAGGCAGGTAACTGAGAAAAACTAAACAAAACAGAACCAGTAAGCGAGAAAATCCTTTGAAGGTGGCAAACAATGGTCAAAAAATGATCAAGAGCCGAAAGATAAACAGTGTACACCAACTGCTGCCAGTGCCCAAAACTGCACCCCGATGGCCAGGGCCAGGGCTGGGACAGTGAACGAGAGAGAGGTCTCTAGTGACCGCATCCGACCGACGGCTGCCTCGGCCACACAGCCACGTCCACCTGCCAGCCCCGCTCCCAGTGCGCCCTAAGACATGGGCCTGAACTCAAATTGGTGACTGAAAATCCTCCCACAAAGAAGCTTACAGATAGCACTTCAGTGCTGGGGCCAGACGCAGGTCCGCTTGCCCCGTCACGGACCTACATCCGGCCTTTCTATTGTTTTCCTTTGAGGCAGAGTCTCAAGAAACTGCCCAGCCTGCCCTTGAATGTGTCACCCTCCTCCTTCACCTTCCCAAAGCGCTGGACACAGGCACGAATCACCATAACTACAGGACAGCTTTTAAGGTCTGGCTAATCATTTCAAAGACACCCAAATCATTTCACCCAATTTATTTCAAAGGCCAAAGGAGTGGGATTTGGCTCATCTCTTTTATAAGTCTGTACCATAAAAGAAAGGGGAATTATAAGTCAATCATAATGAAAAATATAGAGCAAAAGTTCTAAAAAGAATAATAGAAGGTAGCTGTGGTGGCACATGTCTGTTTTCCTAGCACTGAGGAAAGCTGAGACAGGAGAATGAAAAGGTTAACCCCCACTGGGGCAACTTAATGAGAGCATGTCTCAAAATAAAAAGGGCAGAGGCCAGAGATTTAGCTCAGTGGTTCCGGCGCCTGCCTCGCAAGCACTAGGTCCCTGGTTCAATACCCGGTAACCACATACAACAATACCAGGCATGGTGACTCATGCCCAAATGCAATCAGTACCACATACCTGGGCGTAGTGGCTCACGCCTGTCATCCCAGCACTCAGGAGGCAGAGGCAGGAGGACTGCTGAGTTCCAGGCTTGCCTGGGCTACACAGTGAGCTCAGGGCCAGCCTGAACTACAAAGCGAAACACTGTCTCAAAAAAAAAGGCCAGGGATTTAGCTCAAGTGGTACTGCGCCTACCTTGGAAGCACAATGACCCGAATTCGATCCCCGGTACTGCCAAAAAAAAAAAAAAAGGCAAGCATACACCAAAGTCTAAGGGCCTAAATTCAATCCACAGGACAGAAAAATCAAAACAAAAGAATATTAGAAAATAAAGTTCAGAAATACATAAAAATCATGACTAAGGTTTTTATTTTGCTTTGTGGTGCAGGGAATTGAACCTAGTCCCTTTGCACCAAGTTTCATTCCCAACCCTTATTTTTTTGTCAGTACGAGGGATTGAACTTGGGTCCTTATGCTTCCAAAGTAGGCATGGTACCACTTGAGCTAAATCCCCAGCCTTCCCAGCCCTGTTTTGAGAAAGGTCTTGTTAAGTCACTAAGTTGCTCCACCTGGGTTCAAACTTGTGATTCCCCCATCTTAGCTTTCCAGAGTATTGGGATGACAGGTGGATACTGTTTTTATTGGAATTTGTGTTACAAAACTGTACAGATCTTGGGGCCGGAGGGTTAGCTCAGTGGTTCCAGCACCTGCCTCGCAAGCACAAGGTCCTGAGTTCGATCCCCGGTAACCACATACAGGCTGGGCGTTGGAGACTCACGCCCACCAACAATCAATACTGCATATCACAGTGCCGGGTGTGGTGGCTCACGCCTGTCATCCCAGCACTCAGGAGGCAGAGACAGGAGGATTGCTGAGTTCCAAGCTTGTCTGGGCTCCATAGTGAGCTCAGGGCCAGCTGTACAGATCTTAAGTGGTATATTGGCAATTAGTAATGTTATTTTCAAGTATTTTTATGAATGAGTTCTTTAGGGATTTATACATTGTGTCAAAGCATAAATATCTGTTACTTTGCAGAAAAAGTCTAAAAATTGCTCTGAAACAGCCTTGCTCCCTGACAGAGCCCAGGTTTGGATGAGGCTTCTCCTTATAGCCCCACCCTGGCCTTCATGAGGAATTCTGAGCACCACTGTGTGGCCAGCCTCCCCAGCAGGAGCCTCTGCAGCGGGAGTCACATCTCTGGACCTGCTGCCGCTGTCTGACCACTGACCCAGTCCTACCAAGATTCTCCAAAACTTCAAGTCAGGGAGCTACAAGACTTTGGGCTGGGCCCCAATGCACCAGGCACCCACGGTGGCGGGCAAGAGCTGTGCAGAAATGAGGACACTGACGCGCGGAGCACAGGGCTTGGCACACACACAGGCACACACTTGCTGAGGTCGGGGCAGTGACCCCGCACACAGCCAGTCAGAGGCACAGTGCTTCCCCGCTCAAGGATCAGCAGTGGAATGGATGGTCTCTCAAAACTGTGGGAAAACACAGCTACACCTACGGATGCAAAAGGTAGAACGACACCACAACAAAACCACTCAACTCTTTTGTTATTAATATGTGCTTTATAAAACCGACTAACATTTAATAAAAATTTCTAAGTGGACAAGACTTAAACAAACGTTTCTCTAAAGATGTGGAGAGAGCCCATAGCATGTGAGGAGAAGCCTGATATCACCAGTCATTAGGAAAACACAAGTCATGCCCTTTAGGATGGCTCTATTTTTTTTTTTTTTAAAGGAGGAGGAAAATACCAAGGGTTAAAAGGGTATAGAGAAACTAGAAGCCCTGCACTCTGCTGGCAGGGCAGGAAAGGACTTAGCTGGTGTGCAGATCAGTTTGGAGTTCCTCATATAGTGAGACAGATAGTGAGGCATACGCCCAGCACGTCCGAAGCAGGGATCAAACCTACACCAGTGCTCACTGCAGCGCTACGCACAACTGCCGAAAGGAGGAAATAAACTAAGTATCTACAAACAGGTAAACAGATGTGGTATCTATACTCGTCTGCTCTCGGAAGAAATGGAATGTTGAGTTATGGACCTCGAGGACACCATATTTACCCCACAGTGACCATTTTAACTAGGTAACATAGTTAAAATGGTCACTGTGGGGTAAATATTGTATGTTTCTACTTATATAAGGCTCCAAATCAAATTCATAAAGATGGAATGTTAGGTGTCGGGGGTGTGGAGGGCAGGAAGTTCTTGGTTAGAATGTAGAGTTTAATCTTACAAGAGAAAAAGAGTTATGCAGAGGGATGTTAGCGATAGACAACATGTTAGACGATAAACAATATTTAATGTCACCCAAACATACACTTAAAAATGGTTAAACAGTCAATGTCTTATACACAGTCCACCGTTCCCTGAAAGAAGTGTCTGTGAGAAGAGGTGTGTCTACATACCTGCTGAGTCTGGCTTTCCTCCTGCAGCTGTGCGGGGTCGGGCCCCTGGGCAAGGGACTGCACGGGTTCCCGCTCCAGGCTTTGCGCCTCCTCCTCACCCGCAGCAGCTCTTCGCTCACTTCCAAGTTTGCCCTGTATGAACGCACACGGATGGCAAGTGTCTTTAAGCAGGACCTGACGCTTATCTCCGCTGTGTGGCAGGACTCAGCATATCCCTGATGCCTCCGCCGAGCCTCTGTCCTCACCAGGAGCGTCCGATGGGCAGCCCACATCAAAACACACATGTACACCCTCACGTGGTTCATCACAGGCTCTAAATAGAGAGGCCACCGCTCCAGGACCCCATGTCTAGGAGGACAGTGTCACTCAGCTCCGAGGCCTTGCCGGTGAGGGCTGAAATCACCACTTCGGGTCGCAGGGAGAAATCCTCCACCAGCAGGAGTCCTGACCGTGACAACCCGACACATTTGGAAACCTGGCTCCTTCTGCTTTAACAGGCTTTAACTGCTTTAACGTTTTCTTCTCAGTTATAAGACATGTTCTTAGTAAGGTTCACCTGAACTACCATATGAGTGAAATTTGTCTAAAAACTACAGAGCTAGGGAGATGCAACAGGCTGACGAGAGGAGTTGCATCAGAGATGCGCAAAGATTTACTGCAAACACAGACACCATGAGGGTGGAGGGACCCTATACTCTGCAATAGAAAACTAATCAAAAAACATGTATCGATCTGAATAACTGCAAAGGGGAAACTGCACTGCCTTGGCTGATCTATGCCACGCCTGCCCTGCTCCTCCGGGCAGCTGCCGCGGAAAACACCCCAAACAGCCGGAGGGCCAGACACGCGCCACGACGGCTGAACCCCTGGCACAGTCCCTGCATGTGCCAGGCCCTCCTCACCACCCCTCCGAGGAGCCCCTTGCTCGCCCTGACTCTGGGCAAAGGGAATAAACAAGCAAACGGGGGCCAGGGATTCAGCTCAGTGGTCCCAGCGTCTACCTAGCAAGCGCACACTGCACCGGGCATGGTGGCTCCCGCCTGTCATCCCAGCACTCGGGAGGCAAAGGCAGGAGGATTGCTGTGAGTTCCAGCCTTGCCTGGGCTACACAGTGAGCTCAGGGCCAGCCTGAACTACAGAGCGAGACCCTGTCTCCAAGCAAACAGTGCCTGGCACCATGCCCACAGAGTAACATGGCTACTTACAATCCAGCCACAACTAAGGCAAGAAGGGAACTGTGTGGACACTCATGGCACACTGATCAGATGGGAAATGCACATACATTCCCCTACTGGCATGTTTGATCTGAGTCTCCACAGCACTTTTTTGCTACTTTTCTTGCTTTTTTCCCTTGCTTTGACTAGCTGTTTATTTTCTCCTCTCTTCTCTCTATTCCTCTTCAATTCTAGCTTCTGTAGGTACTACTTGGCTTTTGTTTCCCACTTTTTAAATTAACGGCTTCCCCAGTGTTCTGCTCTCTCTGCCACTCTTACCTTCTCTGACACGAACATCCCACCCTTTCTAATCTACCCTTTTTGTGCTTCCTTACCTCACCTTGATCTTTGTCTTCCTTCCTCCCAGGTCCCATCTCCACCTGAGAGGTACACAAATCTCAACAGGTTCTGACAATCTCTCCCAGGTGTCCTCAATCTCAAATCACTCCTTTCTCCTACTCTGCCTTTCTCTGCTCCTCTTCTGTCAGATAACATTTAAAAATCCCTAACATCAACCATTCAACTATAAAAGACCACTAACAGAATATGTCTCTACCTAATATTTTTACTTATTATTACTTTTATCTTCTCCTCCTACGTACACTCTCTTTCACCCATGCCTCCATCTGTCCGCTTCCCTTCTCCTTCCACATCGCAGACTGTTACCAACAATCCAGTGGTCTGTAACAGGTGAAAGCGTACAATTTAGCACATGTAAGTGTCTATGATTGGATCTGCTGATGCTGTTACAGCCAGCAGTACTTCACTTTCTCCTCACAACAGTGATGAGTCAAATCATTTAAATTACACAGCTGCCGTGGCAAACACTATCTCTAGCCAAATAAAGCACAAACAGACATATCACCAGAAGGGTTAATCTAACAAAAAGATGTTCATACCAACTACAGCCTCTCCTCACTCTACTTGACCTCAACCTTCAATGCAAAAAACAAAAACAAACCAAAGGAGGGGGTGATAAGAACGGCAGCAAAGGCCTCCAACATCTCCCAACTCTCCCAAAGCAGATCCAGGGGCCACGAATGGAAAGGAAAACACCTGGCAGAAGAGCTCTGTAAACTGATTAAAAGAGATGTAAAGAAACTTGGTGAGTTTAAAGAAGCCATGACCTAATGGAATTATCATACAAAATGACTGATGTGAATATGAAAGGAAAATAAATGGGAACAGCTGACCAAAACTGTTCAAAACACGAATGACAAAGCAAACATTTGAACAAAATGAGAAAAAGCATAGGAATCGTCAACAGAAAAAGACTGCCTTGTCAGGAATAAATTGAAAGCTCTTAGTAATAACAATTTTTTTTTTTTTTTTTGCTTTTTGAGACAGGGTCTCGCTTTGTAGTTCAGGCTGGCCTTGAGCTCACTATGGTGCCCAGGCAAGCCGCCGTGAACTCAGCAATCCTCCTGTCTCTGCCTCCCGAGTGCTAGGATGACAGGCGTGAGCCACCACGTCTGGCATTGTGGTATGCGGTGTTGATTGTTGGTGGGCGTGAGTCTCCACACCCAGCATTATATGTGGTAACCTGGGATCGAACTCAGGACCTTGCGCTTGCGAGGCAGGTGCCGGAACCACTGAGCTAACCCTCCGGCCCAGTAATAACAATTATTAATGGCTGCAACTTCCCAATTAAAAGACAGAAAATGGCATACTGGATCAAAAAACAAAATCCAGTAGTTTGCTACCTTCAAGAAATTCATCTAAAAAGATATTCAGACTAAAAATCAAAGGATAAAAAATATTTCTTTTCTTTTTTCTTTTTTTGAGACAGGGTCTCACTTTGTAGTTCAGGCTGGCCCTGAGCACACTATGTAGCCCAGGCAAGCCTAGAACTCAGCAATCCTCCTGCCTCTGCCTCCCCAGTGCTGGGATTATAGGCGGGAGCCACCACACTCGGCACTGTAGGATGTGGTGTTGATGGCTGGTGGGTGTGAGTCTCCACGCCCAGCATTGTATGTGGTTACCGGGGATCGAACTCAGGACCTTGCGCTTGTGAGGCAGGCACTGGAACCACTGAGCTAACCCTCCGGCCCTAGAAAACATTTCTTATACCAGGATCCAAAAAGCAAGCAGGGGTAGCAGTTATACTTTCAAAAAGCAAACTTCAAGCTAAAACTGATCAGATGAGGCAAAGAACATAGTTAAAGAAACACTCTAACAGGACAAGATAATAGTAGTAAACATATATGAACCAAATACTGGAGCACCTATCTTCATAAAGACTCAAATAGAGCCGGGCATGGTGGCTCACGCCTGTAATCCCAGCACTCGGGAGGCAGAGACAGGAGGATTGCTGAGTTCGAGGCTTACCTGGGCTACATAGTGAGCTCAGGGCCAGCCTGAATTACAAAGCGAGACCCTGTCTAAAAAAAAAAAAAAAAATTAAAAAAAAAAGACTCAAATAGAAAAAACCAAGTAAACACCAATACAATCATAATAGATGACCTCAACACCCCACTTTCACAAAGAGACAGCTCAAGTAAACAAATCACAATTGAATCATACCTTATACATTACACGCTATAAGAGTTATGCAAATAAAAGCAAAGTCACCAAGTTGGATTTCTTCTGACTACTTCTCTGTTCTGAATATTATAATGTACACACTATATACTATTTCTTATTTAGCAACCAGTTCATTTAATAACCTAGGCACAGAACCACAACTTGGTCATTAAACAAAGAATGTCTCTAGGTAAACCCTTAGGCCAAACCTGGCATAAGAAAAACAGAAAAGACTCACATAAATCCAATTAGAAATGAAAAAAATGAAATCTCAACGGACACCACAGAAATTCAGAAAACTGTAATTATTACAAAAAACTTAATTCTAACAAACTGGAAAATCTTGAAGAAATGGGCAGATTCTTAGACTTAAATTAACAAAACTAAACCAAGGAGACATAACAATTCTGAACAACCCAAACCAAGCAGTGAAACTGAGGCAATAATAAAAAAACTACAAACTAAGAAAAGGTCAGGACTTGATGGATTCACTGCTGAATTCTACAAGATCTTTAAGAATGAAACATCATCAATACACCTCAGCTGGATGTGGTGGCATATGCACTCAGGAGACTGAGGCAGGAGAACTACCACAAATTTTAGGCGAACCTCAGCTATGTAGTTAATTCAAGACCAGTCTGACCTATATAATGAGACCCTGTCTCAAGAAAAAAAAAATAAAAGAACTACAAACCAATTACCTAATGAGCAGATACATAATCTTCAACAAGATACTGACAAACAAAATGCAACAAAGGATTGTATATCATGACCAAGGAGGTTTCATCCCAGGATTCCAAGAATGGTTCGACATATGAAAATCAACAAATTGAATATACCACGTAAACAGAAGCAAGGACAAAAACCACATGATCAAAAGATGCATAAAAAAGCTGTTGACAAAATCAAACATATATTCATGATAAAAACCCTGAAGACAGGGCCGGAGGGTTAGCTCAGTGGTTCCGGCGCCTGCCTCGCAAGCGCAAGGACCTGAGTTCGATCCCTGGTAACCACATATAATGCTGGGCGTGGAGACACGCCCACCAACAATCAACACCGCATACCACAATGCCAGACGTGGTGGCTCACGCCTGTCATCCCAGCACTCGGGAGGTAGAGACAGGAGGATTGCTGAGTTCGCGGCGGCTTGCCTGGGCACCATAGTGAGCTCAAGGCCAGCCTGAACTACAAAGCGAGACCCTGTCTCCAAAAAGCAAAAAAAAAAAAGCCATCTATGAGGGCTGGAGATTTAGCTCAGTGGTCCTGGCGCGTGCCTAGCAAGCGCAAGGTCCTTGGTTCAATCCCTGGTAACCAAACGCAACAATACTGGGTATGGTGACTCACGCCCACTGGCAATCAGTAGTAGCACATCTCACAATGCTGGTCATGGTGGCTCTCGCCTGTCATCCCAGCACTCAGGCAACAGAGGCAGGAGGACTGCTGAGTTCGAGTCTTCCCTGTGCTACATAGTGAGCTCAGGGCCAGCCTGAACTACAAAGCAAAACCCTGTCTCAAAAGAGAGAGAGAGAGGGAGAGAGAAAGAGAGAGAGAAAGAGAAACAAGGGAAAAGGACATAAAGGATCCTTTATATACAAAGATTGAAACTCCCCAAATCTGATGATAAAAATTTTTTTTTTTGAGACAGGGCCTCGCTTTGTAGTTCAGACTGGCCCTGAGCTCACTATGGTGCCCAGGCAAGCCGCCGGGAACTCAGCAATCCTCCTGTCCCTGCCTCCCAAGTGCTGGGATTACAGGCGTGACCTACCACGCCCTGGCACTGTGGTATGTGGTATTGATGGCTGGTGGGCATGAGTCTCCACGCCCAGCATTATATGTAGTTACCAGGGATCCAACTCAGGTCCTTGAGCTTGTGAGGTAGGCACGGAACCACTGAGCTAACCCTCCGGCCCCTGATGATAAAATATTAATCTACACATACAAGTGGCTTAATGAAGTCCAACTAAAATTAACTCAAAAAAGATACACACCTAAACATGCCAAATCAAATTTCTGGAATACTAAGACTCTTCAGAGTAATACAAAAGTCAACCCATCACATGTAAGGGATCCTCAGTAGACAAACAGCTGACATCTCATCAGAATCCAGAGGCCAAAAGGCAGTGAGCATGTGGCATGTTCAAAACACTGAGAACTCTATATGCAAGAAACTGTCTTCCAGGGCTAGGGATTTAGCTCAGTGGTACTGTGCCTACCTTGCAAGCACAAGAATACTGTCTAAAAACAAACAAAAAGAAACTATCTTCCAAAAACTAAGTCAATATATTACAGTCACTATGATAAAAACTGTATGGTACTGGCAAAGAAACGGACTCAAATATCAGTGGAACAGACTGGAAAATCCACAAATAATTCCAGATATACTAAGCCATCTCATGTTAGACAAAGGAGCCAAACATTATCAATGGAGGAAAGGCAGCCTCTTTCACAAACGGCACTGGAAAAACTGGGTTTTCACCTGCCAAAGATTAAGCTAGATCTATCTCTTTCAGCATGCACTAAACTAAAATCAAAGTGGATTAAAGACCTAAATTTTTAAAAAATCTTTATTGGTACATTGTACATATACATCATGATCACGCTCAATATTGAGAATTTGTAACAGCATATGACACATTTTTTCATTTTTTCCTATTCCCCTACTCACCCACCCCCACCCCTAAATACATAAGGTTTGTTTCCCTTTTTTTTTAATTACCATCACATTTTTTTCTTACCCTTCATTACTTACCCACCCATCCATTTCCCTTTGGATATTTTCTTTTTCACAATATCCATCATACTTTCTAGAGCCCATTAACATCTCCAGTTTCTCAGAGACCTAAATATTAAAACAGAAACACTAAATCTGCTAGAAAACAGGCTAGGTAGAACTCTTAAGAGACACTGGCACAGAAAAAGACTTTATGAACAAACCTTAGCAGCATAGGAATTAACTGTTCCTGTACAGGAACTAGCAGAAAGAATCCACAACTGGGATTTTAACTTATTAAAAAGCTTCTGCACAGCCAGAGCAACCACCAGCAGAACAAAAAGACAACCTATAATATGAGAAAAAAAATTTTTTTTTTTTTTTGCTCTTTGAGACAGGGTCTCACTTTGTAGTTCAGGCTGGCCCTGAACTCACTATTCAGCCCAGGCAAGCTTCGATTTCTGTAATCCTCCTTCCTCTGCTTCCCCAGTGCTGGGATGACAGCCATGAGACATCACGCCTGGCACTGTGATGTGTGGTACTGATTGCTAGTGGGCATGAGTCACCACACCCCATATTGTATGTGGTTACCAGGACTGAACCAGGGACCTTATACTTGCCAGGTAGGCGCAGAACCACTGAGCTAAATATCCAGCCCCTAGATTTTTTTTTTCTTTTTTTGACACAACACCATTTTCTATTTTTTGAGTGTGATAAACCACAGCGAAGAACTTTCAGTCCCTCTGTCTAGACTTGTGCAAGTTACCTCAGCCTCAATTATCACAAAAGTCTCATATGGCACAACATATCATACTTTCAAGATCTGAAGATTTGTTTTGAATTACTAAGCCAGGTAATTCATAAACTTTCTTTTTTTCCAACAGACTTTACATTCCTCAAAAGTAAAGATTCAGAGAGTTTGAACACTACAAAGTTTCCCAACAGTACTGTAACTGCCCCTGGACTTCCTGGCCACCTTCCAGGCCAAGGGGCAGAAGGCAGCTCCCTAGGATTCTGTGCTCCTCACCCACGGTGCGCGACGGATTCAGGACCTGCCCTTCAGGCCAAAGGTCAGGATCCCAGCCCGAAAGGCCACATTCCCTTCTCTACCCTGCCACAAGCCCACAACACAGTATTTTCATCCTGAAAAAAGCAGGAAAAAGATAATATATAAGAAGAGGCAACCATATGATGCAAATAATAAATCACAATTAAGAGTGCAGCTAGACACAGGCCCACAGGACGGGACTGGCAGCACACGTTTCCTCCTAGCATCTCCCACTGCTCAGTCCTGACAGTGCCCCTGGCTGCAGTCAGTGGTGTCCTGAAAGCACTTCTGGCCACAGAGCACGTTCTTCAGACAAAAACCATTCACAGAACCCCAGTGGGTAAAAATGCATTAAAACAATCTTCCCTTTGTGCACAAGGGATGAGGCCGAGAGCAAGGTCCCCCGGCCCTGAGAAGCTCACCGTCCCCAACCCGCAGGAGCAGGAGCAGGAGCAGCGAGCGGCCCTCTAGGCCTCGCCACAGAAACAGGGGTGGCAGTTCACAAGCTCCCTGCAGGGGCCAACCGCAAGGGGCACGGCCACGCGGGTGGACCCTGTGCAGAGCTGCGGCCTGCTCTGCTGGAGGCTCAGCATGACAGACAGCTCAGTCAGACAGGAATGAACAGGCGGTCAGATCAGAGACCGGCCTCCGAGGGACCAGGCCCTCAGAAGTCAGCACAGAAGGGGAGACATCAAAATCGTGGCTGGGGACCAACGGGAGGGTCGCGGGCCTGCCGGCCTCCCTGGAGAGGAGACAGCAGCTTCAGACTGTATTGTAATCATCGCCACCTAGCCCAGGGAGCCGAGTTAGGCCATCAGATAGATATGGGTGTCAACAGCACCCTGAATCAGACTCCTCCCCCTTTCCCAAATGCCTTTGATCTTTCTATATTAGAAGTTATAGATAAGCCGAAGTGAGTGATCCCCACCATATACCCTTGCTACATGCCCGGCTTTCCTACTGGATCCGTTAGCTAAGTAGCTATACTTGTAACCCTACAAATTAGCTTCAGCTTGTCCCAAAATGCCCTGAGACGTGGTCATTTTTGTCTATAAAATCTCCCCGATGAGGAATCTTGGTGGCAACCCACTTTCCAGAACCCTCTCTTTCAAGAGCTTTCTCTCGATAAACTTGTTCTACTCTTAAACTCCTCCGTCCTTTTAACCACTCTTTGGTTCTCAGGAGACACAACTTGGCACACTGGCCATCTAACAGGCTGAGGCCGCATCCCCATGACATCAGCTCAGGGCATTTCTCATTCCCCCCCTTCGCTGTCTCAGGAAGGCTCCACGGCAGTGTCTTTGGACCAGCGGCTGTGACAAAGCAGTACAAACAGGGCAGGCAGCAAGCACAGATGGCTTCGCATGGGGGGGCAGGAGACAGACCCCAGACCCCAGAGCCACCCCAGCCAGTGTGCCCAGCCTGCGGCAGCCTACAACAAGCAAAGAAACACTCAGGTGTGCCAGGACGTCTGCCGGCACTGGGGCAGGGCACAGAGCTCACAGGGGCACCAGCAAGCATCGCCCGGACTGCTGCCCCACCCACCACGCTCGACTACCACACACATTTTAGTGATTACAAAATGTAATAGATATGCCTGGAAAAGAAGGAGAGGAAGGGGCAGAAGAGCACCAATGTAATAGTGAAGTTCTGCCGGGCGTGGTGGCTCACGCCTGTCATCCCAGCACTCGGGAGAGGCAGAGGCAGGAGGATTGCTGAGTTCCAGGCTTGCCTGGGCTACATAGTGAGTACTGGACCAGCCTGGACTACAAAGTGAGACCCTGTCTCAAAAAAAAAAAGTGAAGTTCACGACAGCAAATTAGAAATGTTCAAAGCACATCTAAACGGATGACGCTCTCGACACTGTGAAACACTAACCTATAAAGAGCTTTGGTTTTTATCAAGGAAAAGACAAAGCAGCTCTGCACAATCACTGCCGGCCACACACAGCCAACTTCTGTACCCCAGAACCTTGTCTAGTGTCAACAGCCTAAGAGACTTCTTCATGGGGCACACATTTCCACCAAAAAGAAAGCAGGCTTACGGTTTCAGAGAACGCTTCTCACAAACCCACTCCAAAGGGCAGTAGGAGAAGTAACCCGATCGGCTCACGAGCAAACTAAAGGAGGCGGCTGACAGCAACTCTGCTCTCTAGACAGGTGCAGTGATATTTGTGGCCCAGATGGAGCATGGCCACTCAGGAAGAACAGAGTGTCCCTGCTATTTTGGGACAATGGCCCTGGCATCCCAGGGAGCGTCCTGCGAGGCTTCTCACAACATGGCAAGTCTAACCACGTCACAGGCCTGCCCTGTGGACTCTGGGAACAAAATTTCATAGGTCCAGATCCCAGGAACTATTTATACAGCTCTAGCCAGGACAAGGCAAGTTCGAGGGGAGTGTGATGAAATAAAGCAATGACTTGTCAGAGGGGCTTGTAACCTCAGTACTCAGGAGGCTGAGCCAGGAAGATTGCCACAAGGTTTGAACCCAACCTGGGGTCACACAGTGAGTTCAAGGCCAACCTGAACTACACAGTAAGACCCTGTCCAAAAAAAAAAAAAAAGAATTTGAAGAAATGGCTTCTGGCTTTTTTCAAGTTAGGTTAGATCATGGAGATATTATATTGGGGCAGCCGATATCTTAAGATGGGTATCCTCCCTGCTGGGTAGTGGCTCAGCCTCTGCTTTTGAAATGTGACAAAGCACTTAACTTCAGGAACCTTTAGCAATAGGAACCAAGGCTGCACATACACAACACAGAATCAGCTCTGCCTATCGCAGCTCCAAAACCAGGTTTCAGATTCCAGGCTCAAGTCAGCTCCCACGAGACAGGACACACAGTCCCACACGGCGGCACCCACTGTGGCCCGCAGCGGCAGGAGCCTGTGTGCATGCTCCGCCTGGGCATTCCACGGAAAAGCATCTTGCTCTGCAGCAGACTCCTCAACCTCCTTGCACTCTTGCAAAAACTGTGCCCAGCACGGCTAAGGAAACTTCTATACCCTCTGCAGCCAGAACAGAGCTCAGCACTGCTGCTGGACACATGTGAGTCACAGACATGCACACATACAACATGCACAGGCACACAGACACCTAATGAGCTTAGGTGCCCACACTTACATGCACTTTGTGCACACAGGTGGCAGGGAGACCTGCCTGGGCCAGCTACAGACCTCACCTGGCATGTGCCCTCCAGCAACGTGGCCAGTGCTTCTGGATGCTCTGCATGAATGGTGCTCATTCTGGTTCTCAGACCGTCCTTTGCAGACTGAAGCTCCACGTCGTATTTCTGCTTCAGTTTCTCCAACTCCTGGGTCAGAATCACTTGATGACACGAGTCCTTTTTCTCCAGCTGCTCCTCAAGGTCTGCTCGCAAAAGCTCTAGAGCCCGCCTGTGCTCATCCCTAACAGTCCGCATTTCAGACAGGTAACAGGATTCCAGAGCATCCAGATTAGACAAGTGTCTCGTCTCCAAAGCACTAATCTCAGCAGCATGTTTCACCTGCAGTTCAGCCACACGAGTCTCCAGGAGCACCTGCTGCTCGCTCTGCAGGGCGACCATCAGCTCAGCAAGCTCGGCCTGGTGTTTGCTCTCAAGCTCCGTCCTCAGGGACAGGAGCCGCTGCTGGTGCCTCTGCTGCAGGAGCTGGAGCTCGCGCGTGTGCTTTGCCTGGGCATCCCGCAGGAAAGCATCTTGCTCTGCGGCAAACTTCTCCACAAGCTCCTTGCGCTCTTGCAAAAACCTGAGGGAAAACTCTGAGTGAACCTGGGCAGCAAGGTCACGGCCACGCTGCAGACATGCCCTCTGCTGCCCAGCCACTCTTCACACAAGAAGCCGCCTCGCTGTTCAAAGGCTCAGCCTGGAGGCAAACCGCCCTCCAGGCGAGCGCAAGGACACTGGAGTCGTCAGGGCGCAGGCTGCAGGGAGGACACAGCACACAGAGCGGCCGCGCCCGCCCACAGCCAGGGGCACTTGCGCAGCACTGACCCCAGACCCGAGGCCGTCTCTGCGCCTCGGTGTGGAAAGGCACTATCTTCAGAGCTGGGGCCATGCAGCAGCCCAGAGGCCTGAGCAGAACGGCAGCAAATTCCAAGACCGGCAGGAAGAATTGCTTTTTATGAAAAAAAAAGAAATTCTGTCAGAAGCCAGAGGAACCCAGAACCGTGACACTAGAGAAGCATCCAGTCCCTGTGGGCCCAGACCACACCCAGGGCCTGTGGTTCACACCAACAATGGGAACGGTCCCTGTCTTTAGTGCCCACCCTGCCAGACATTGTCTAAGTCCATAGACCCTTCCGTCACCCAGGAGCTGTAAAGTCCTGTGAGGCTGGACACCTGGCCCAGATGGGTGGGTTTGGACCTCAGACCAAGTTGCTGACCTTCTGAGCCCAGAGGAGGAGAAATGCACATCCTCGAAAAGCTCAGGAGAGGTTGGGTAGTATGGAGGAACAAGAAGGGGCCCAGCCAGCAGCGAGTCTGACGGCGCCCTCTGAAGGACACTTTGGCCACCGCAGCCCCAACACTAAGGACCACAGGAGGACCAACGCCAAGAGAGGCAAAGAATCTGGCACATTCTGAATCTATCTCAATCTGCAAGCCGGGCGTGGGGGTGCACAGCTGTAATCCCAGCACTCCGGAGGCAGAGGCAAGAGGGTCACCATGAGCTCGAGGCCAGCATGAGCCACCTAGTGAGTCAAGGGCAGCCTGAAGTACATAGTGAGACCCTGCCTCAAAAAAGTAATAAAAATGAAAAGAAATAAATAACCCAAGTTTCACAAGCTTTGGAAAAAATGTTTATTTTACAGCCAGGTCTGACTGAAGCCTGTGTATAATTCCAGCACTTAGAAGGCTGAGGAAAGAGGATAGTCCTGAGTTTTTGGTCAGCCTGGGCTACAAAGCGAGGCTAGTCCAAACTACAGAGACCCTGTTTCAAGAAGTAAAAAATGGCTTTTTAAAAAATGATTCATTTTTGGCTCACACCTGTAATCGCAGCACTCGGGAGGCAGAGGCAGGAGGATTGCTGAGTTCGAGGCTTGCCTGGGCTACATAGTGAGCTCAGGGCCAGCCTGGACTACAAAGCGAGACCCTGTCACAAAAAAACAACAACAACAACAACAAAAAAAAACGATTCACTTAGGTTAAAAAAACCATGGATGAACTGCACGTGCACATACCTCAGTGAGATGAAAGGTCCTGCTCTTAAAATTTTAAAACACACCAACAGAGAAGTAAAGGACGCACACCCATCCACCTCCACCACAGGAGGTCAAGGCTGCGCTGCAACTAATGCAGCCATCATGGAGCAGAGCTGCCCCCTTGCGGTTTCAGGGTGGAAATTCAGTACCCGCCCCACCTCCACCCAGACCTTCCTGCCCGCGGCGTCCTATCACACACCCTCCCAGACGCCTGCCTTCGCCTTGGCAGGTACCCGGGCACCTCCCAGAGCCCAGAGCCACGCACCTGTTCTGAGCCAGCATCAGCTGGAGGGCACAGCCCTCCTCTCGGGGGGGGATGGGGCGCCCCTCACACTGGGCCGCAGGGGGCACCTGGCCACATCGGCTGCACGGCTCGGCGTCGTCCCCAGCAAGCTCCTGCTCGAGCTGCCGCAGGCGGCCCTGCTGCTCCGTCAGGGACCTCTCCAGGTCCAGGATCTGGGCTGCCTGCTGGTCCTGAAGGGTCTTCATTTCAGTTTCCCGAAGCTCAAACCTGCTTATTATGGACTGCTTCTCCAGTTCAGCCTTTTCTTGCAGCTCAAGAAGCATGGAGGTCACCTTCTCTTCAGTTTCTCTCTTTAGGTCCTCACGCGAAATCTCCCACTCTGTTTCTTTTTTTTTGAGTTCTTGCTTCAGCAGTCGATTCCTCTCCTCAGCTTTGTTTAGTTCTGCCTGATGGTCTTCCACTAATCTAAACTTTACCTACAGATATTGAAGAGAAAAGGAAATAAAAGGAACAATTATTAGAAGCAATGGCTCATGTCCACTTATGAAGATAGGGAAATTTCCCCCAACACACAGCACTGCATTGAAAACAGTGATGGGGATGCTTGTTACACTGATACGTTTTCCCTCCACAAAAACTAACACCTGGAAATACACACATAGCAAAGGGATAGAACCAGGGTCAGGTATGACCAAGAGGAGCATGGGGTCTCCACAGAGCAGAGACGACCTCCAACAGCAGCAGGTTTAGGGGCCCAAGAGGAATGAGAACGGCATGGGGCAACTGAGTCCCATCTTCTAACCTAGGATGAACTAAACTAAATTCCAAAGCTATCCTGTCATCAGGTAAATGAACAAGAAGGGTTTTCCAAAAGAAGAAAGGAAGTCAATAAAGTACCAAACAACATCAGTAAAAACAAACCAAAACCGAGAAAGGTATATAAACCTGGCCCTAACTCCTTATTTAAAAACAATCCACAGTTCTGCTTTGAGCCCTGGCTGGCAGCTCAGCTCAGCCTTTCTAGAGATAGCAACTGTGGCCCTCAAGTGAGACACCAGTGACTTCTGAAGCCTGGAGATAGCTGCCTGACGGCTGGCATGGAGAGGGGTGGACACTTGGGAGAGACGAAGCCACATCTCTATCTAATGCAGCTTCACTGACAAGGGAAGCTAACAGTGCGCCACAGGTAAGAACCAGGTCCACAAAGTAAGAAATGAAAGCCCTCAAGGCAGACCAGCCTCTGTCCAGACTGGGCAGAACCCTAACCCATAATGCATGGGGCAGACCTCAGAAGTAAGCCTTGCAAACAGCACCTTGCTTGAGCCAGCACAGAAGAGAGGCAGTGTGGGGCCAAGTCAACCACCTGCTGAATAAAACACCAATTCACGTGAGAAAAAAAATAGGATCCAGTGTCTCTACAACACCGTATTCATAATGTCCAGGATACAATTCAAAATCAATAGATATACAAATAATCAGGGATATCTGATCGATGGTAAAGAGAAAATACAATCAGTGGGACCAACCCCAAGATAATACAAAGATATCAGCAGAGGCTGGAGATTTAGCTCAGTGGTTCTGGCACCTGCCTTGGTCCTGAGTTCGATCTCGGTAACCACATACAGTGCTGAGCGTGGTGACTCACGCCCACCAGCCATCAATACCACATCCACATACCACAGTGCCGGGCGTGGTGGCTCACACCTGTAATCCCAGCACTCAGGAGGCAGAGACAGGAGGATTGATAAGTTTGAGGCTTGCCTGGGCTCCATAGTGAACTCAGGGCCAGCCTGAACTACAAAGCAAGACCCTGTCTCAAAAAAAACAACAAAAAAAAGATATCAGCAGAAAAGGGGTTTAAAAAAAATCTTTAAATTCTGAACCAAAAAAACTCTATCACTCCAATATTTTTATATAGCAAAACTATTCTTCAAGAGAAAAAAAAACTGGGCATGGTGGCTCACACCTGTCATCCCGGCACTCAGGAGGCAGAGGCAGAAGGATTACTGAGCTTGAGGCTTGCCTGGGCTACATAGTGAGTGAGGTCAGGGCCAGCCTCAACTACAAAATGAGACCCTGTCTCTCTCACACACACACACACACACACACACACACACAAAAGACAGAAATTTCAGAAGAGAAATAGAAGAGTCCATACTCCTTTTTGGTAACTGGTTATCAGATAAAGTGGAGATCTGAGAAATACACATATGTGCAAATACTGAAGTCACCTAAGAAAGTCTGTCTTTGGTCTACAACGCCTGGAAAGTACATGAGTACTGTGAACTGTGGACTGCTAGTGACCTGCACAGCTTTCTCCAGAGCTCTATCCTTTGCTCTAACTTGCTCCAAGTCTTTATCAATGACTTAGTTTAAAAAGCAACACAGTCATCAAACAAGGCAATAAAAACTTCACAACCAAGAATAGTACAGGGTTGAGAGCAAAGGGCAAGGGTACCCTTGGGTCTCAAGCATGAAATGGGGAACAGAATTGAGTCAACACACAAAAATCCCCCCAAAAATACTGGTTCATATCGATTCTATATTCCACCATGTATAAAGACCTTCACCTGAGCAGGCTCTAGAACAGAACCCTCCCTGATCCCATTTCTAATAGCACAGCAATGACCTAATCACACCATGAAATGGCTAGGAAGGGGCACAGTGTGTAGATTGTCCACAGCTGCACAACAGTTGCCAGGAAGCACCTGAAGAAACTGGACCTCCTTTAAGACACTGGCCTGAATGTCAGAGACAACAGAGTCTCTCCTTGGAGCCTTAGGGAAGACTGCCATGTCTGCAAAGAAGTCAGAACTTGGGGCCAGGGATTTAGCTCAGTGGTTCTGGTGCCCACCTAGCAAGCACAAGGTCCTGAGTTCGATCCCTGTACCATCTGTATTCAATACCAGGCATATTGACTCACACCCACCAGCAATCAGTACCACACACCACAGTGCCAGGTTGGGTGGCTCACACCTGTCATCCCAGCACTCGGGAGCGAGACGCAGGAGGATTGCTGAGTTCGAGGCTGGCCTGGACTACACAGTGAGCTCAGAGCCAGCCTGAACTACAAAGCCAGACCCTGTCTCAAAAAAAAAAAAAGAAATCAGAGCTCGCTGGTTAGGGTGGGTGCTACAGTGCTAACCACTGGGAACTTATTTAAGGAGCCACTTTCAAGGGTCGGGCACAGGCACTCTCACAGGCATGAGGCAGTGGCCTGGGGGTAAAGCTACCTGCCCGCGCTCATGTGGACATGAGTCTCCTGGGGGACAGAGCAGACAGCAACAAGAGAACTACTCACCCTCTCCAGGTCTCCTCTTAGCCGGGTCTCATGCTGCAACTTCTCACGTAAGTTTCTGTTTTCCATTTTTAAGAGCTCAATTTCCTCCTTGAATTCAGTCTGAAGGAGTGAAAGTCTAACCTTGTGCTCGGCTTCCAGCCCCAGGACTCTGGCTGTGACCTGCGCGTCCGCATCTGCACCCTTCTCCACAGCCGCGTCCTGCACACACTGGGGCTGCACCTGGGCCGGCTCTGCAGAGACCAGGATGCGGGAGGGTCACGTGCGGCACCCCGTCCCAGGCGCTGCCCACACAATGGGCCGCACGGGGACGCAGCAAGCCCTGGCGCTGACGTGGCCTGCTCTGCGGACAGGCACATTCTGAGAAGAGGCCCAAGAATGTCTCCTTCCCGAAGGTGTGCGATCCCCACCGCCTGGCAATGCCTGTGCCCGGGGCGCTGCTGCCAGGCCTGCCCCACCCAGCTCCAACCTGTACACGAGCACCTGTTCACGCCAACCTGGCTAAGCAAACCCTGCAGGGGCAGGACAGAGAACCAGTGGCGGGAGACGGCCACACACCTGGGCTGTGTGGATCAGAGCGTGCAGCTCGGAACTCTTCCCATCCGAACATCTCGGGCCCCACGAGGCCCCGGTCTGACTCATCCTCCTCGCGCAGGACGTGGAGGGAGGAACACGGTTCTGATCCCAGCCTGTGGTTCTCCTCTGGGCCTGGCTGTAAGCATGCCACCACTCTCCCCTGGGGAAGAACCATACAGCACATGTGTGTTAAGGAGTCCGGCCCTCTGTTCAGCGCCATGGCCCTGGACACCTGCTGTGTCCAAAGAAATGCGGAAGTCCCTCCCAGGGCGGCGATCCCGTGCATGCTCACAAGGCCGCAGGGCCGTCCACACTGCCTCCCCCTATCCACCACTGTCCAGAGCAGGCTAGAGAAGCCACAGAAGTGGAGGTCGCAGCCTGAGGACGGGCACCCAGGGAGTGTGGCCTGGGAGCCAGCTCATCTCCACACTGTACGAGGCTGTCAGCTCAGACTGTGTCTTCCCGCAGCCTTGTCTGCGCAGCATCCAACACATGCTCTTCGCCGACGTCCACGCTGGGCTCCGCGGCTGAGCCCTCCTCTCCTGCCTTCAAGGCACTGCCTAATGCTTCCTGCCCTTCCTGGGTCTCTCTTCCTTCTGGTCTCACATCTGGAGCCCGTGACTCTTTCTCTAAGCTCCAGACCCTGTGACCTGGCACCCAGCAACAGGTTTGCCCTTCATCACCCCCAAATTGGCAGGCAGCACCCTGGGGAGTAGCGGCCCTTGTGCCTTGCTCGCTCCTCTTGGGCCATGCTTTCCTCTTGAGCCAACTCTGCTCACCACCCCCAGGTGCACATGCACCGTACTGGGCATCTTCCCGACTCTGAGCACTGAGCCGGCCCTGCTGCCTAAGCCCTAGAGGACTCAGAGCAGCGCCACCCTGCTGCTGCCAGGGGGCTCCACCTCCCGCCCTGCTGGGGTTCTGGCCTGCTGCTCTCATCACATGGGATGAGACTCCACACGTGGGCCCCTCCTCCGCTGCGCCTCACCCACGCTCCCCGGCCAACCCGCTGCAGAGCCCAGGACGAGGCGTGGCTCCGACCCACGACAAGGGCATGTTTTGTGTGCTCCGGACCAAGGAGTGCTCCCAGGATGGGTCTGTGGTTCTGAGCGGGTCCTCCCTAATCCAAGCTGCAGTGCACCCTTGTGGAAACGAATGAGTCAAGACTCCACATGCTCCCCAACCTCCCGAGGAAGCAGAGACTGCTCCTCAGAAACCACCCAAGGCTTGCTCCAACCCGAATGCTGATCTTCTAATGAGCCCAAATTATCTTTAAAGCAAGATTTAAATTGTGCATTGTTGGGCTGGGGATTTAGCTCAGGGATTCTGGCGTCTGCCTGTCAAGCACAAGGTCCCAAATTCGATCCCAGGTACCACATGTCACAATGCTGGGTATGGTGTCTCACGCCTGTCATTCCAGTACTCAGGAGGCAGAGGCAGGAGGGTTGATGTGAATTTGAGGCTTTCCTGGGCTACATAATGAGTTCAGAGCCAGTGTGAACTGCAAAGCAAAACCCTGTCTAAAAAATAAATAAATAAGGGCCAGAGATTTAGCTCAGTGGTTCTGGCGCCTGCCTCGCAAGCGCAAGGTCCTGAGTTCGATCCCGGGTAACCACACACAATAATGGGTATGGTAACTCATACCCACAGCAATCAGTACCACATACCACAGTGCCTGGCGTGGTGGCTCACACCTGTCATCCCAGCACTCGGGAGGCAGAAGCAGGAGGATTGCTGAGTTCGAGGCTTGCCTGGGCTCCACAGTGAGCTCAGGGCCAGCCTGAATACAAAGGGAGATCCTGTCTCAAAAATACATACGTACATACATAATGTATGCATTGTTCCAGAAGTGGGTATTTTGATGGATGAAATGCTCTTGCTCCCATGACACTAAGAAAGGCAGGAAAAGGGCTAACTCCGCAAATCAAGGGCTGAAGACAGGGGAGGACAGGCCTAGGTCCCTGACCATCCCCAAGAGCTGGTCAGGCCCAACAGCAGAAACTAAAAATAACTCACACCCCAAGCCAAGGAAAGAACACGGCAGGGAACACTCAAGAGCAACATGGACAAAGAGCTAGAAAGCAATCAAATAAATAAAAACCTCAACTTCATTAATAATCAAAGATGCAAACCAGATGGTCGACATGGATTCATGGTGACTATCCACCCCATGAGGATTATACAAACTTCTTTTTGATGAGATCCCGTACAGCCAGAACAATGGAGGGAGGGCAGGATGGCCTCAACACTACAGCCCACGTGGGCTGTCCACCAACACAAGCCCCCACTGTCACCTCCATACTTCTGGGACACGTCATTGGTAGAGACAAAGATGTATAACTTACGGAAAAAGTAAACAGGGGAGGAAGCATCACTGAACTAATGAGTCCAACTCCCAACAGACAGAGGCACAGGCAGCTGAGGTTCCCGGAGAACAGAGGGAGGGGCCGCGAGCCGGGCACAGGCTCTGCAACGGCCACCGCGGCCCAGGGCACAGGTCGGAGACGAAACGCACTCTCTTCCAGGGAGAACAGGGCCTGGCGGAGGAGGCAGTGGGGCCACTTGCCCTCTACTCAGGCGCCAACGGGAAAATAAACGGGGAAGAAGAAAAGCAAGCACCTCACGGAAGCTCCAGAAAGACAACAGGATCCGGGGAAAACGAGTGAGGTCTAAGGGGTGAAGCAGGGGCAACAGGAAAGTCTGAGGCCCAAGGCCAGTTTGGTGCCAGCATGAAAACTGAGCACGGACCCCAGCGTAGGGCCTCAGTCCTTGGGGAATCCAAGGTGGAACCAGACAGCCACACAGGCAGCGTCGGAGGGAGGCCACAGGAGCCACGAGACAGGAAGGCAAGCTTGAAGGAGCAAGGCTAAGCCGCAGCTCAGCGGCGCTCACACGCCACCCACAGAACATCACAGCGACACAAGGAAGACAGGGGCACGCGCTGCTCCCAGGCCCCAAGGGGACCAGAGGGAAGGGAACTCGGGGCGGGAGTGCGGGGGAGCTCAGGAAGCCCAAGGACTGAGCGGGCTGGTGGGGAGAGGAATCCAGGGACACGGACATGTGAGCACAGAGACGCCACTGTGCTGGACGCGGGCTCCGCTGCGCACCTGTGTCACGGCCCGGCCACAACCACCAAGGCCCCAGGCTCGCACGTCTGTGAGGAAAGAGCGGTACGAGGCAGCTCCACACTCATTAAAGTGAGCACAGCCGTCGCGCTCCCAGAGGCTGGAGATCAGATCCGAGGGGGGAGACCACTGAGGTGGGCCAAGCTGGTCTTCCTCTCAAATCCATGCTGCAGCCCTAACCTCAAAACCCTCCATGGGACTGGACTCAGGCGGAGTCTAAACATAAGGTCATGAGAGGAGCCCCTAAACCCACAGGACAAGTGACCCCATGGGAGAGGACACCGAGCACACCGCATGATGACACAGGGAGCAGGCACAGCCTGCGAGCCAAGGACGCAGCCTCGGGCACCAGCCACGACGCGCGACGGGCTCCCATCTCCACCCTCCAGAAGGAGAGAAAGTAAGTGGCTGTGATCTGAGCCACGAAGGGTACAGTCGGGCTCCGCAGCCCAAGTCAACCAACGCCACCTTAGTGGCCAAGAGCAGCAGCCATCCAGAACAAAAGTGGTGCCCACGGGAGTAGAACGCTTCTACACAGGGCTCGGGACTCAACAGAGGCGGTGCTGCCTAGGACGGCAGGCCCAAGGGCTGCTGGCACCTCACCAGATGACCATCAAGGAACCTTGGTCATGCCAGTTCCCAGCAAGTGCTTAACACGCATGTGTGCCAGTGCTCACTGCACTGTCCATATGCAGTCGATCAGTCCAGGAAGTTGTTTGGACAGTGCTATTCCATAGATATTAAAAATGACCCAAACCAATGGCACAGAAGCCAATTCAAGAAAGAAGAAACATGAAGGCCAGTGAAATCCACACACAGCTCTGGGCAGGCAGGACACGGCTCACACCTGGAGGACTCTCAGAGTCACGTCTCACATAAGTATATGGTACAGAAGGGTGTGGGCAAAGTGGGGCCTCCCTGATAGCCATGGCAGCAGGGTAAGTGGACAAAAAGGGTGGGCACCCTTATGACTGCCCAGGACACACAGTCAGGCTAGAGTGGCTGTGAAATCCACACAGGAATTTCTTTTTCTTTTCTTTTTTTCTTTTTTTTGAGACAGGGTCTCACTTTGTAGATCAGGCTGGCCCTGAGCTCATTATAGGAGGCCAGGCAAGCCTCAAACTCAGCAATCCTCCTGCCTCTGCCTCACGAGTGCTGGGATGACAGGCATGAACCACCATGCCTAGCATTTGTGGTACGTGGTACTGATTGCTGGTGGGTGTGAGTCACCACACCCAGTATTGTTGTATGTAGTTATCAGGGATCAAACCAGGGACCTTGCGCTTGCTAGGCAGGCAGTGGAACCACTGAGCTAAATCTCCGGCCCTCGACCGCCTATTTCTAAATTAAACCTTCCTCAGAGATTTAAAAAAAAAAAATCAATCACCTCCTGCTGCTCAAGTTGAAGGTCAAGCTGATCAGACTGTTCTTTTCCTTCCCTATCAGATGTGTCTTCTAAAAATTCACAGGAAGAACTGAAAGAGAAAATAGGTTTAAAACTTCACACGTGCCCTTTCTTCCCCCAAGCCCACTCTACTCCAGGCCTACCACAGCGCATAGGCCTGCCCGCAGCATCCCTGTCAAGGACAGGAGGCCCCCAGGTCTGTACGAGCTCAGCCACATCATGGCACAGAGGAGCAAGACAGACCAGATGGTGCCTGCCACACATCAGCAATTTCACAGGAACACACAGCACACACCAGATGATCCTGGGTCAGCACCACCTCGTTTCCAGAGAGCACCTTACAACACCAAAATCTACCGGTTTCCACGGCACAAGATCGTAAAATGAAAGGCACTCCCAGCACAAGGCTCCCACATTTCAGAAGCCTACTCAGGACAACGGCTGCTTCCTTTACCTGATGTCTGCAGGCCCTGGGAGACAACTCTCCTTGGCCTCCTGCAGCCGCTGCTGGAACAGGCTCAGGTCCTCTTGGTAAGTCTTCTCAGCATCCTTCAACTTATTCTCAAAATAGATCCTCAGCTGCTCCAGTTCAGACTCGTGCTGGGCTCTGTCTCGCTGCTGCTGCTGTGCAAACTCCTGCCGGAGGCGCTCTAGCTCCTCCAGGGGCAGCGCGCCAGCCAGGGGGGGCGGCCACGGCTCTTCGACAGAGGAAGCGGTCAATCATCCACAGTGCAACAATTTCAAAACCAGATGGGAGGCCTGTGTGGATCCCAAGGAGGGCCCCAGTGCTGGAACCAGTGAGCTACCTTCCTGCGCTCTGCTCAGTACCTGATGGGCCCCTAAACCAGAGCTTTCTCCAGCCAGACCCCTGAGAGCACCTCACTGCAGCGCAAGTGCAGGACCAGCAGAGGCCAGCAAGGAAGCAAGCACCACTGATCCTACAGTAGCCAGAAACTAGATCCTGCCACAATTCCAACCATTCTGGAAGTGGATTTAGGGCAGCACACAGACACCTGCACCTGGATTTCAACTATGGGACAGAACCTGGGTAGAGAACCCAGACACACTCCTCAGACATAAAAAGTGAGCTTACAAAAGTGTTTTTAGGCCAAGTCTTTAACAATTTGCCACACAGCAACAGAGAAGCAACTACACAAGCACTTGTGGCCCAGACAGTGCTGCCAGCTGGCCCAGTGATTACCAGCTAATGACACGGACCACTACCCCAGCAGCTCCAGATCAGGGCCTCCTGGGTGGGTCGTCAGGTAGGATAAAGACCCACACACAACAGGCCGGAACAGCAGTAGCTGTCTGCCTCTCGCCCAGCGGTCCCTCTCTCCTGCAGCCTCCAGTCACACAAACTCCAGGCAAAGACCAGCACACCTGCCCGTCACATCTAGGCATGCTCACAGCTTGGGCCTGAGGGGCAAGCTGGAGCTGGGAGGGAAAGCAGTTTAGTTTGGCGGCCCTGCACCTGCCTTGCGAGCACAGTCCTGAGTTCGATCCCTGGTACAAAAAAAAAAACATTGGGGCTGGATACATGGCTCAGTGGTTTAGCACTTGCCACACATGCGCCAAGCCTGGGCCTTCATCCATCCCAACACCACAAAAGCAGAGTAAAGCAAGAGAAACCCACATACCCTTGGCTCTGGATGAGCCGAATTCCTCCGGCACAACCCTTACCATGCAGTTCCTCTCTGTTGGTTCTCGCAGACTCAAGCTGGGACCACAGACGCCTGATTTCTTCTTGTGACTGCGCTTTTAGGTCTTCATAGGATGCTTGAAGATTCTCTAACTGCAGAAAAGAAGAGTGATACATGGAACACCCCAGCGCTCCCTGCAAGGCAGGGCTGCGCATTCTGTGCTATTATCTATGTCACCTGTCAACCCCTCAGGGCCAGCATCTGACTGGTACAAGTCGGCAGGCATGCAGTCCGAGGACACATCCCAAACCAGCAGCGCAGGAATCAGAACAGCAGCAACCAGAACAAAGCAATCACCCAAATGAGGCCAAGGTCAGAGTCACTGCCACTCTGAAAGAGTTCTGAAGGCCTGTGGCATGCACCCGTGGGCTCAGCTCCACAGAAGGCTGAGGAGAGAGGACCACGGAGCTCAGGAGTTTGAAGCCAAGTTTGAGCCACACACTAAGACCCAATCTAAAAACAATTCAGCCAGATGTAGTGGTGGATGGCTGTAATCCCAGCAGTCAGGAGGCAGAGGCAGGACTGCTGTGAGTTCCAGGCCAGCGTGGGCTACACAATGAGTTCAAGGCAAGCCTGAACTGCATACTATGGTGGGATAAAAACCAAACTACAACAAAACAAGACAAAAGCCGTAACTTCTGGGTTTGTCTGCTTACAATAAACGTCAGCATGGGCCTTGTCTAGAGGGCAGCACAGCTGCCTGCTCACTGCCACCAGAACACCAGTTCCACATACGCCCGCCCTGCCTCTGGAAGGTCACTCAAGCCACTGCCAGGCTCAGGGATGGTTTTAAGACGCTAATAGCAGAGCATGCAGGGCAGGGTCAGGATTAGCCTGTAGCAGCCATCACTTGCAAAAGGGGGCTCCTATTTTCCATGACCTTCTGTTAAAGAAGCAGATCCCTCTCACAGACCCATAGTGCAGGCTGGCAGACTAGCCCCACCGAGGTACTGCTTTTCAGCAGTCACCAGGACTGGCCGACAAGGACTTGTCAACACACAACCAAAGGAGGGAAAAGGTCATGTTTAAAAAGTGTTTTATCTTTGTACAGGCAGGGCTGGTCTTTTGCTTTCCTTCAGGAAGCTGGGATTCTTTTTAGTTCCCTGCACAGATCCGTCTCTGTCACTGAGAAAGGATGTGCCTTTCCATGGGGAAGTCTCCACTGCAGGGCCGCTCGCTGGGCCAGGAGGCCAGGCTGGAGGACCAGCCTCTCATCCCCATCCATCTCCTTGGGGAGCTGGAAAGTCACGGAGGGCAGGGCCTCTCTGGCCTCCGGCCTGCAGTGCGCCTGCCAGCCTTGTCGCCAGGCCGTGCTCCTGGCCGGCATCAGGACTGGACGGTGCTCACCGTCTCTCTCTCCCCGACCAAAAGGGCCTGCAAGGTCCAGGAAAAGGTCAAGGGAAGGGGTATGGCCCGGCCTGGGACTGGCACCACACCTTCTAGACTCTGTCAGTCTCTGTGCATACTGTTCCTAGTTTCAGCCTCTGCTGTGTTTTCTTCTTAATGTCTTCAAGGGACTGCCTGAGCCTCAAATTTAGTAATAAAAGCACTTCGGGTCTCTGAATAAGATCTAGCCACATCTCCTACATTTGATGTACAATATTTCATTAGAAAAGGGTATTAAAACAGCAGAAATCAGGCTGGGGATTTAGCTGAGTGGTTCTGACATCTGCCTTGCAAGTGCAAGGTCCCAATTTTGATCCCTGGTAACCATATACCACAGTGCAAGGCATAGTGGCTCACACCTGTAATGCTAGCAGATTCGGGAGGCAGAGGCAGGAGGATTGCTGTGAGTTCAAGGCTTGCCTGGGTCACACAGTGAGCTCTGGGCCAACCTGAACTACAAAGCGAGACTGTCTCAAAAAAAAAAAAAAAAAAAAGAAGTAATCATTTTGTTTCTCTTTAAGAAATTTATTTATTGGATTATGGTGAAAAGAACATGGCCCTACACTTCTAGTATTTGGAATTTCTGTAAATGTCTCAGAACACTTGAAAAGAACATGTACTTTCTGAGCACAATCACTACATGACCCTCACACTCTACCCCTTCATAGGCATTTTTTACCAAACATGAAGAGTTTAAATTTAGTACTTTAATTTTAGCAAGCAACAGATTATAAAATGGTCTAGTTCCATAAAACTTCTCTAGCACATCAAGTATTTAAAAATAAGTCAGCTCAGGTAGGCACAGTGGCACCCACTTGTAATCTCGGCATTCCAGGAGGCTGAAACATGAGGATCATGAGTTCAAGCCCATCCTGGGCAACAGAGCCAGGTCCTGCCTCGTAATAAAAGAGACTGAGGATGCGCATCAGTGTGAAGACCCCGGTTCAATTCCCCATATTTAAACAAATAAGCAAGCGGGGTTTGCTTACCTCCAGCTGCATTTCTTTTTCCTTTTCTCTGAACTTCAACTCCAAGTCTTCTAAATACTGGCAGTGCTCCACCTGCAGATCCTCGCGCACCTTCCTGACCGCGACCTGATGCTCAGCCTCCAGGCTCCTCAGGGACGCTGGAAAGCAGCAGGCAGTTCCACCTGGATCACAACATGCAGCACTGCCTCCCCAGCAGCACTGCTGACTGCACTGCCTGCCCCGCGCCATGCTGGGCGCCCGCAGCCTGACGCCACAGGCACAGGCGGAGGAGAGAAGCTGAGCCACAGTGGCAGCGGTCCGAACCTAATCCCAACCCTGCCCTGCTCTGCCCTGTGGCAGCAGCAGAGACACCACAGTAACCTGTAGGCGGCATCACCTGACCACAAGGCACACAGCACAGGAGTCAGCTTCAAGCCATCCACGTCACTGTTTCAGGAGTAATTCAGGAGATTAGCATGCACAAAAGAAGGTTTACAGGCTCTGAGGGGCGGGGCCTACAGCCAGCATGGAGCCCCAGCCAGTCTCTCATGATTTTCTGGCACTCAGTTACTTGTGATGAAAACCACAGTGAGAGCTCCAAGGTCCCTGTTCTGTTTCGTTTCGGGTGTTTTTGTTTTTGTTTATTCAATACTGGGGGTTGAACGCAGGGCCTTTTGCTTCCAAGATAGGCACAGTACCCCTTGAGCTAAATTTCCAGCGCGGTCTTTTTTCTGGAATCACAGAGAAATGCAAAACCCCTTCTGGACCTACTCAAGTTAGATGCTCACCTTCTGCCTGACTTTTGCCTTGAAAAACCTTCTCCAACTCAGCTCTCTGTTCTCCCAATTCTTTTTGAAATTGGTTTTGCAACTCTTCCATTTCTAACTGGTGCTTTGCAGATAATTCTTTGCGGAGATTTTCCAAGCACAACTCTCTTTCAGATTCCCAGTCTTGTTTTAGAGTCTAATTTAAGAGAAAAAAAAAAAAATGTGGTCAACAGGGCCAGAGATTTAGCTCAGTGGTTAGGGCGCCTGCCTCGCAAGCACAAGGTCCTGAGTTCAGTCCCAGTAACCACATACAATGCTGGGCGTGGAGTCTCACGCCCACCAGCCATCAATACCACACACCACAGTGCCGGGTGCGGCGGCTCACGCCTGTCATCCCAGCACTCGGGAGGCAGAAACAGGAGGATTGCTGAGTTTGAGGCTTGCCTGGGCTACATAGTGAGCTCAGAGCCAGCCTGAACTACAAACCAAGAGACCCTGTCTCAAAGAAACAAAAAACAAAGCAAAACAAAACAAAATAAAAAATATATATATATATATGTATGTATATATATATATATATATATATATACATATATATGGTCAACAGTTGGTTATGTGTTGTAAGGAAATTTTAATCCCACCGTCAAGATCACAAGTGGGCAGTCACAGCCCCTCAACTGATCTACACTATGGGGAAAAGGGCTCTTGATGGCTAGTCAGTCTCTCCACCAGCTGCTAAGAAGATGGCACAGAAGCATTTATAAAGCAAGCAGCCAGGGAGGAGGACACCACCTGTCATTCTAACAAACCTCTAAATGCAAAGTACATCCAACGGCCATTCTCTGATGTTCACGAAACCAGCTACCTATAGGACCGAGGCAGAGGGTGGTTTTGCAAACCTTTGCCTGGGCTGGATTCTGTCCCATACATGTTGAGAAATAAGTCTCTGCTCTCCAGGTCAGAGAGGGAGGCTACTGAAGCATGAAGCCCACCCCAGACTGACCTCTGCACCTGGCCAATGCCTGAAAGCACCCAGGACACCTGACTCGGAGGGAGCCTTCATGGATTGCAGTTGGGGGCAGCCCACCCATAACACAATCACTCAGGATGTCCAGGGACACCCGCCCCATCCCACGTGACCACATCCACCTCCCTCTACTGAACACGGTCCACGAGGACAGGCAGCATCCAGAACACAGTGCGCGGCACCTTCACATTCCAGAAACCAGCAAGAAACAAGTCTACTGGCAAACAGCTTTGCCAACAAGAAGAAAATCTCATTTTCAACCAACAGATTCCCAATAAATTCCACCACAATTTGCTTGTGACAAGGTGAGGGACAGGTAAATGGGGTGTGAAAATAAAGAAAAACAATGTACCCACAGAACTGCAATTCTAATCAATTGTACGTACCTCTATCACCTGGGCATTTTTCTCCACTTCTGATCGTAACTTCTCCTTCAACTCAGCTGCAAAACATAACAAGCCATTCAGACTGCCAGACTCAACCTTCTCCACATCTCCAGTACCCAGGAAACAAGGCAAGTGTGACATCTGCTGGCCATTCAGTGACTATTTGCCAGTGTTCACAGGGCAGCAAGATTTAAGTGACAAACTATATTCTGGCCAAAACAAAGGCCACCAAGATTTTCAGCCACATAGGACTTCCCAGGAGAGCAGAGGTAGGATCCCCATCACTAAAACCCCAAAACCTATATAAAACTTCTAGCAATGCCGGACGAGGTGGCTCACGCCTATCATCCCAGCACTCGGGAGGTAGAGACAGGAGGATTGCTGAGTTCGCGGCGGCTTGCCTGGGCACCATAGTGAGCTCAGGGCCAGCCTGAACTACAAAGCGAGACCCTGTCTCAAAAGCAAAAAAAAAAAAAACTTCTGGCATTAAGAACTATTGGCCCTACAGCACAGGCACCCATGGTGACCATATCCAAACAAGGTGCTGGGATCTGAAATGCAGAGGCCATCCTAGACCCCACAGTTCCTCCCTGAGAGGGAAAGAGCCCAAGAAGGAGGTACCAGCAGCACCTCAACATCAAGAGCCTCTACAGGCACACCAGGTGCCAGGCCAAGAAGAGCATGCCGGGGAAGTGGGTTCTGGGGCAGGGCTGGACTCCATCATATGGACACAGAGGAGGGTATCCGCCTAGAGACCTGTGTGGTGAGAGCTACAGAAGCAGGGGACAGGGCTAGGAAGCTGTCACAGATGAGATGCTGTCACTGGGCCAAGGACATAGCTCAGGAGCACAGTTCCAGCCTGACAAGCACAAGGTCCTGAGTTAGACCCCTGCTATAAAAAAAAATTGCCATGAAGGGGCCAAAGGGCCAGGAAGCTAGTAAGCCACATGCCGCTGGAAAGCTACTAACAGCCCATCCCTACCCACAGCAGAAATAGGAACCAAAGGAGAGGCAGACTGGGCTGATGAAGGGGAAAATAGCACAAAAAGGGGTAAAAGACAAACGACTTTTTTTTTTTTGGAGACAGGGTCTCACTTTGTAGTTCAGGCTGGCCCTGAGCTCACCATGTAGCCCAGGCAAGCCTCGAACTCAGCAATCGTCCTGCCTCTGCCTCCTGAGTGCTGGGATGACAGGCCTGAGCCACCACGCCTGGCATTGTGGTGTGTGCTACTGATCGCTGGTGGGCGTGAGTGACTACACCCAGCATTGTGACAAACCACATTTTATAATTAAAAGAAAAAAGAGGAAGCAAAATAAAAATATACCTTTGAAGGACCAGGGATTTACTCAAATGGTACTGCACCTACCTTAGAAGGAAAAGGGCCCGAGTTCAATCCCTAGTACCACAAAAAAAAAAAAAAAAAAAAACCCACATCTGTGCTCTGTGCTTGCTTGAAACTGAATGAGGCATCACAGGATCTAGGAAAACTGGCTCATCGCGTGCAGGGAGAGCTGCCGGAAGCAGGTAGCTTTCCAGTACGGCGCAGCTGGAAGGCCATGGCAGGAGCAGCACGCAGGAGGCAGGCACTCAGCAGACGCGCAGGCTCTCCCTGGGTCAAAGCACACCAAACTCTGGCTGTGGACATGTCTATACAATGTGGCAAATTTGACAAAGCCACCAAATACTACTCTTTGGGCAAATTGTGTACTATGTGAACTATATCTTCATAAAACTTATTTTTTAAAAGATGCATGCAAAATAACAAAAAAAGGTAGAAAAGATATTAAAAACAAAACATAAAATAAATTAATAAAGAGGCCAGTTTAGGCTAAGAACTATCAAATTTAAAAAGTACCCAGGGAGCCAGAGATTTAGCTCAGTGGTTCCTGCGCCTGCCTTGCAAACGCAAGGTCCTGGGTTTGATCCCCGGTAACCACATATAATGCTGGGTGTGGTGACTCACACCCACCAGCAATCAATACCATATACCACAGTGCCAGGCGTGGTAGCTCATGCCTATCTCAGCACTCAGTAGGCAGAGGCAGGAGGATTGCTGAGTTCGAGGTTTGCCTGGGTTGCATAGTGAGCTCAGGACCAGCCTGGACTACAAAGCAAGGCCCTGTCTCAAAAAAAATTTTTTAAAAGTACCCAGAGGCTGGAGATTTAGCTCAGTGGTTCCAGCACCTGCCTAGCAAGAGCAAGGTCCCTGGTTCGATTCCCCTGTAACCACTGACAACAATACCAGGCGTGGTGGCTCATGCCCATGGCAATCAGTACCACATACTACAAATGCCAAACGTAGTGGCTCACGCCTGTAATCCCAGCACTCAGGAGGCAGAGGCAGGAGGACTGCTGAGTTCGCGGCTTGCCTGGGCTCCATAGTGAGCTCAGGGCCAGCCTGAACTACAAAGTAAGACCCTGTTTCAAAAAAAAAAAAGTACTCAGATCGGCAAAAGGTGGCAGAAGGTGGCAGAAGCAGCAAAGACTCAGCCCACCAAACACATGGCAGGTCTGTGGTCCAGGACAAGCTGGGTCCGGTCTGACAAAACCCGTAGACATGCAGATTCTCCAAACTCCACCACATCTCCCAAACTAATACAAACACACCAGAGACTAAAATGGGGTGAGAGGAGGCTCAGCCCAGGGTCTGGGCAGACAGAACGCCACCAGCCTGGACCCAGCCACACCTAGAGGCCCCAGCTGAACTTCTTTACATGCATGAAGGGCCCGGAGCCTGACATGTGTCAGGGACCTGCCCACACTAAAGGGCTGGGCTGGCAGCACAGGCTCCCAAGGGGCCAGAGCAGACCAGGTACAAAGAAACCGGGGCCAGTGATTTAGAAAACAAGCAAACCAGCCGGGCGTGGTGGCTCACGCCTGTAATCCCAACACTTGGGAGGCAGAGACAGGAGGATTGCTGAGTTCGAGGCTTGCCTGGACTACATAGTGAGCTCAGAGCCAACCTGAACTACAAAGCGAGACCCTGTCTCAAAAAAAAAAAAAAAAAACAAGCAAGCCAGCTCCCCAGACAGGTCCCTGTGAGGTCCTGCTGCAGCGAGAACGCACGCCAGGTCAGCCATGCCCACACAGGTAATACCACCTCCCACCCAGGACCCCACGGTACCCATCTCCTGCCCACAGCGCAGCGCCATGGCTGCCTTCTCGCGGGCATGCTGCTCCCGGGCCGCCTCCAGCTCGCTCTGCTGCCGGCTCTGCAGAAGGGCCAGCTCCTGTGCGCGCCGGCCATTTAGCATCTCCCGCAGCTCAGTCAGCGCGGTCTCCTTCTCCTTCTGCAGGTTGGCCTGTGTCAGCTCCAGCTGCGCGGTGTGCATGTGGTTCAGGCTCAGGCGCAGGGCTTCCAGCTCAAGGCTGTGAGCCGCCTGCAGGCACAAAGTCACTGCTGGCACGAGGGCAGGAAAGTCACACCGAGAAGCATAAACCGGAAACGGATGAGGGAGAGCACGTGACCGGGAAGAACGCCTCCCGCCATCTACACCAGCCTGTCCCCATGCCACACCTCCACCAGCAGCCATCCCTGCGGCCTGGCAGGCACCAGACTGCAATCCCCAAGCATCCACCGGTCTCTCTGCCTGTCCCAGGAAAGGTCCCACACACCAAATAACAGAAACAAACACAGGAAAAGAGATAGGAAGCTGTGGCACCCCACCATCCTGGAGCCCTCAAAGCGCCTGCAGAGCTTGGGTAAGACTGGCAAAGCCCATGTCACGAGACAGTGAAGGCAGAGAGCCCAGACAGTGCCATGCAGTCACCTGAGGCTGCTGCTGCTGCTGCTGCTGCTGCTGCCGGCCAGCCTCATCCGCGGGTGTACCCACTGACTCACAGTCCTGATCCTGCTCCTGGAGAAGGAAAGCACATGGTACAGGAAGCTTACAGAGGCAATCACTAGAAGGTATCGGTAACACACCAGAGAACAAACACCACGTTCTCAAAAGAACTGCACAGGGGCCGGAGGGTTAGCTCAGTGGTTCCAGCGCCTGCCTCGCAAGTGCAAGGTCCTGAGTTCGATCCCGGTAACCACATACAATGCTGGGCATGAAGACTCACGCCCACCAGCAATCTATACCACACACCACAGTGTCGGGTGTGGTGGCTTACACCTGTCATCCCAGCACTCGGGAGGCAGAGGCAGGAGGATTGCTGAGTTCGAGGCTTGCCTGGGCTACGTAGTGAGCTCAGGGCCAGCCTGACCTACAAAGCAAGACCCTGTCTCAAAAAAAATAAGAACTGAATAAATATGATTCTGAAAGAAAATAAAAGAAAATAAAAAATAAAAAAATAAAATATGATTCTGAAAGAAAATAAAAGAAAATAAAATGTATATAGGGTATGGGGAGGTGTGGGTGGGGATATGGGTAAAAATGAGAATTGACTGTGTCATATATTGGTACAAATTCCCCAATGTTATGTGTGATTGTGAGATGTATGCAAATTGTACCAATAAAGAATGCAATTAAAAAAAAAAAAGAACTGCACAGGAGTCCATACCAGTATTAATAACAACTGCTAGCAGAGCAAACAGCTACAATGACACATGAAAACACAAAAAAAATGTGGCACACAGTCATCCCGTGGCATCCTCAGGGACAGGCTCCAGAATTCCCAAAGATTTCCCCTGGTTGCTCGAGGCCCTTATATAAGAGAGTGTTTTATTTGTAGATAAGCTGTGCATAGCCACTGACAAACTTTACATCATCTTCAGGTTGTATGTGCCAACATAGCACAAAAGCTATCAAGTAGTTGTTGCCCAAATACTGTCTAGGGCAGTAATAACAAACCTTTTAGAGCCTTCAGTGATAACCGCTGCAGCACACATGGCATAGTTTCACCACCACTGATCTAGGGAATAATGATTTAAAAAAGAAAAAAGGGGTCTGTCCATGTTTTGGCATAGATCTAACTTTTTTCCAAATATTTTCAAGCTGCATTTGGTTCAAATCTGTGGATGTTACACAGGCAACTATTCAGACAATGAGTTAGTATCCACAAGAAGAGAACACACCACAAGGATGATCCATGATGACACGCTAATTGAAAGCCACTCACAGAATGTATGCTATGAGGTCATTTGTATGACGTGTCCAGAGCAGGCAAATCCACAGACAGAACAGACCAAACGTGGCCGAGCTGGGGAGGTCACAATGTATGCAGGTTCCCTTCAGGGTGATGAATGTGTTTGGAGCCAAATGAAAGTGGCGTGTCCTAAAAGCCGCTGGGGCCCACGCTTCCAGTGCCGAATTTCATTTCAAAACAGAATTAACAGCAAAACACTCAACATGTTGAAATGGCTTAGTGTAACGTTAAAGCCCAGAAATAGAAGCCTCCCAAAAACTGCACGGGGAGTCCACAGCAGTATTTTCAACTGCTCAAAGAGGAAAACAGATCTAAGGGTGCAGAAATGGACAAGGTAGGCTCTACTGTGGCAGCACTTGTTAAAAAGGCCTAGAAAATCTTTGTCCAATACTCCCACTCCAGGTCTACGTCGCAAGCCACAATCCCAAGTAGGAAGAAAAAAACTGCAGGCCTGTCTGTTCCTTAGCACGATTCCCACGGGCTCGTGTCTCCTCTCTGGAAGGACTGTCCCCGCGGCCTCTGCCTCTCAGCCATCTTCTAGGCTTGATCTCACTGGGATCCCAGTGACAAGTCTGTCTGAGGAGCACTTGAGTCAACGACTGAAACCAAGTTCAACCTCACACCCAAGCTGGGTGACCTCCACTGGGGACGGAAGGCTCGACATGGTCAGAGGCGCCTGACAAAGAGACTCACAAATGGTCATATTAGAGGGCAAGCAATCCAAGGAGCTTAAGGGAGTGTGACAAGATCCCCGCAAACTGTGCTCCACCAGCTTCGTCTGCCTCAGTAAACAGCACCCCGAGCTACGTCCGGCCTCATCCTGTATCTCTACAACCCCACCAGCATATCTGACTTGCTCCCCACACCGCTCATGACTCTGATGAACTCAGCGCTGTGGCTGCCCACGGTTACTCCTACAGCCTGTGGGTCCAACAACTCAGCAGGCTGCGTCCTTGGCTGGGCTCTTCCAGGAGTCTTTCTATACCAGGCCTCCTCCCGAAGCCCAGCAGGGGCCACGCACATCTGTAATGGCATTGGTCCCACCAGGAGCCAGCTGCAGACTGGGTGTCTCAAGGCCCAGCACTTACCCATCCCCAACCTACCTGCCACCAGACGCACAACACACGAGGGTCACTCAAGAAACATATACGCAGGCACTTGCTGTCCATGAGGGCAACATCCGAACACAGCTGTTTCAGTAGGAAAGGTAACAGGAGTCCAGACCTAAGCATACAGATGCCATGTTCGAGCCTCTAGAACTGCTGGCCTAGTGGAAATGACCTATGATCTTGTCTTCACACACCAAACAAGAGCCTTCAGTCACAGAAGCCAGAGGCACACAACATCTGGACTCTCAAAGGCTCCTGAATCAGTATTTGCCCTGAGGAAACCAGAAATGAAACCTCTGAGCTCAGATGGTGGTGGAATTTAGGCAGAGCTTATCTCAAAAAAAAAAAATCCTGGAGATATAACTTGTGGCTGTCACCAGCTCTAGGAGTTCTACAAGTCAATAGTCAAGAAAAGCCCATCCAAAGATGCCAGAAACCCACAAAATAGCAAGATCACAAAAAGCTACAGCACAGCAGACACAGAAAGCAATGGCACATTCACAGAGCATTCAGAACAAGTTTTTGGGGATAGTAAGAAACAACAGAAGACAATGAACATGATGAAACCTCAGTGTGCAACACATCTGCCAGACTACTTTCCAGGGATGGAGGATAGCAACATCTGTTGATACAGCTACTCAGGAGGCTGAGGCAGGAGGATTGTTTAGGCCCAGGAGTGTGAACCTAGCCTGGATAACATACCAAGACAATATCTAAAAAAATTAAAATTAGAAAACACTGGACAATCGCCCAAAGAAGGGTCCTGCTATAGGAAATAAGAGAGTATGTTCTTCAGACAAAAGGAATAGGATCCAGATCAAAAATCTAAAACGGAGAAATGGGAGACAAGATCTCACTGTCTAAAACGAACTTATAGGGCCGGGCATGGTGGCTCACGCCTGTCATCCCAGTACTCGACTACTGAGCTTGAGGCTTGCCTGGGCTACATAGTGAGCTCAGGGCCAGCCTGAACTATAAAGTGAAACCCTGTCTCAAAAAAAAAAGAACTTATAGGGAAGCCAGCAACGCACCCTGTGGGCTAGCGTGCTCAGTCAGAACCTGAGACACCACAGTGCACACATATGTTCTTCAACATCCACATGTATGTGGACAAGAGAGGAGTAAACATACTTGGGTATGCTACACATTCATATCCTTACTCAGTCCATGGAGACACCTTGGAAGATGCAATATGATGCTCAGAACTGGCTTCCAGCACTAGTCTCCAACCGAGAACTAGGGCCCCCAGGAGAAATGGCTCAGTCAGATGAGCCTGGAGCACCTGCAGGGCCAGAGACCAGTTATGCGCATAAAACAAAAGATGGGGAGCATCAAAGGGAAGCCAGTGCCAGCTGAAAGAGCTCCCAATGGCCAGAGCTGGAACAATCTGAACAGCAAAATACATTATGTAGTTTGAGACTATAACCTCAAGTATAACATAAAATAGAAATAAGGCATACTGACATAAAAAATGACTAAATAAAAGAATTAAGGGGGGGGGAGAACAAATCTTCCTTCAGCAAATCCTACAGAGCATATATGTAGGTGCTCTTCTCTCCAGAAGGCAGAGGGCACTTCCCTCTTCTCAGGTATGGGCTACACTTAGTGACTTGCTTTCCGTGTAGACTCTAGAAAGCGAGAGAAATGCATTTTTCCCAGGGAAAATAGGTAGACACTACTGATATTATGTGATGAAAAGGAGACATTCTTCTCAGAAGTCACTAACTTGAGTACAACAATGAGAAAATAGTTAACAAATTTGATAAAGTCATCAATAGTAGCTCAGTCACCATCAAATTCCAACAGGCTCAGGAGAAGAAACAATTGAGTGTAATGGGTTACATCCTGAAAAAGAAAACGAATACGAGCCAAAACACTGCCATAATCCAGATGAAGTCTGTATTTTCTTAATAGCAAAACAGCCAAGTCAGTATCTTGATCCCTACCATCACCATCCTGTGCAGGGAATTGAATGCAGAGCCTTCACACTTAGCTTCATCCCAGCCCCTACCCTTTTAAATTTATATTTTATTTTGAGACAGGATCTCGCTAAATTGCCCAGGCCAACCTCACACTTGTGATCCTTTTGCTTCAGCTTCCCAGAGTGCTAGAATTACAAGCCCGTGCCACCACACCTGGTTACTATCTTAGTTTTGACAGATGTACAGTGACTGTGTTAGAAATAGCTAACAGTGCTGGCAGGGAACCTGGGAACCATGTGAACTATCTGTGCACCTTTTCCACACACCTGTAACTATTCCAAAATAAAGCTCATTGAAAGATAAATAGACAGCTTGATGAATGGGTGGTCTGTGAGGTTAGAAATGTTTGTGTGGCTGGGGATTTAGCTCAGTGATTCCAGCATGGCAGATGCCTTGCAAATGTAAGGTCCCGAGTCTGATCCCTAGTAACCATATACCACAGTGCCAGGCATGGTGACTCATGCCCATCAGCAATCAGTACCTCAAACCACAGTGCCAGGCATGGTGGCTCATGCCTGTAATCCCAGCACTTGGGAGGCAGAGGCAGTAGAACTGCTGAGTTCAAGGCTCACCTTGGCTACATAGTACCCTCAGGGCCACTCTGAACTACAAAGTGAGACCCTGTCTCAGTTTGGGAGAGAGGGAGAGAAGGAGAGACAGAGGGAGAAACAGAGAGAGAGACCGAGAGACAGAGACAGGGTATCACTAAGTAGTTCAGAGTTGGCCTTGAATTCAGTATGTAGCCCAAGCTGGCCCTGAACCCTCTGTGATCCTCCTATTTGAGTGTTCTTAGTGCTGGGACTACAGCCATGCACCATCACATCAGACTTGTTGAGAAACATCAACCACACAACAAAAGTGTAAGTTGAGGGAGTTAGAATATAACTATTTTAACACCCTTGTACTTATTAATCAAGAAAATAAGAGTGTTAGTTAAATTCAGACTTAGGAAGCCAGGCACAGTGGTGCACACCAGTAATCTTAGCACCAGCAAGGCTGAGGCAAAGATCACCATGAGTTCAAGGTCAGCCTGAATTATATAGAAACACCCTATCTCAAAAAAAAAGATTAATTAAAAATAAATTCCAACTTAGTAAATTAAAGTACATGTTGTATTTAGTCAGCTTATCATTAAAAGAATAGAAAATGAAGCTGGGACTGATGGTACACACCTGAAATCACAGCACTTGGGAGGCTGCTGGAGGAGAATCTCAAATTCAAGGCCAACCTGCCAAGACTTACCTCAAAAAACACAATATGCCAGGCATGGTGATGCATACCTATAATCCCACCACTCAGGAAACTGAAGCAGGAGGATCTTTCAAGTTTGAGGCCAGCCCAGGCTATATAGTTTAAGTCCAGCCTGAACTGCATAGTGAGACCCTATCTCAGAAAAACAACAAAAAAACCCAGAAAGTAATAACATAAATGTCCATATTATTTCCAGTATGAGTCCACACTCATAAACACAAGCAAACTGGGAGAAGCACCCGGTCCTCCTTTCAGTGACACAGGCAGTAGGAGTGACAGACATAAAAACTCATCACTTGGCCAAATTACTGCAATAATTATTCAGGAAAAAAATCATCAATGGGAATCAATACAGCTTCTGCTCTCATCAAGCTGAAACAAGGCAAATGAAAACAGCTGCCCTACCTTGAGGGACACAGAGAGGACAATAATGAACAGCAACTGACAACCACCGCCCTGGCCACAGGACAAGGGCAGCACAGTGACCTGGGTGCAGGTAAGCACAGGGATCCAGCCCGAGGGATCCAGGCACTCCGGGGCACAGAGGACACCATGGGAAGGTTTTACATCACTCAAAAGAAGCAAAACTCCAGATCTGTAGGTAGAATTTTATACACTTTATATACTGGCAGCAGGTACATTTCTCCCAGCAAGGCAAGCCAGACAGGTCATGATTTTAAGAGAAATTTTGCTCTCTAAATTATTTTCCAGTCTCAGGAAAAGTTAGTTTGGGGCCAGAGGGTTAGCTCAGTGGTTCCAGCGCCTGCCTCGCAAGTGCAAGGTCCTGAGTTCAATCCCTGGAAACCACATACAATGCTGGGCGTGGAGACTCATGCCCACCAGCAATCAGTACCACATACCACAGTGCCGGGCATGGTGGCTCACGCCTGTCATCCCAGCACTCGGGAGGCAGAGGCAGGAGGATTGCTGTGAGTTCGAGGCTTGTCTGGGCTCCAGTGAGCTCAGAGCCAGCCCGAACTACAAAGCAAGACCCCTGTCTCAAAAAAAAAAAAAAAGTTAGTTTGCCAGCTCATCCTAGTAAACATCTAAACCTGCCCCTTGAGCTGCACACAGCAGGCACAGTTGAGACTCAAGGCTCTCACGGACAATCTACACGAGAGGTCTCAAGAAGAGCCCACAGAAGGCCAGGTCTGGAGGCCTCAGGGAGGCCAGGAAGACCACACCTCAGCACTCTCACACTCACTCACCTGCCACAGGATAAACCCCACCCAGCTCACTGGCCCTGGCAACAGGAGGCTAGCTCCACCACAAATGCACCTTTTCTTCAAACCTCTACCCCTTCAGAAAGCAGGCCATGAACAAAAATGACAAGTAAGTGCATCTAAAAGTAGCTGAAGAGGTATTAGGTTTTAAATACTCAACACCTGGCAAAGGGACTGATTCAGCCACCAAAACTTCACACTTGTAAGACTTCTATACAAAAATGATGCTTGTCTATAAAGCAATTAATGCAAAATTTCTTAAAATCTATAATAAAAATAAAGCACTTAAACTCTCTTTTCCCACTCTGGAGAGGCAAAAACTAACTTTAGCACATTACTTTAGCAATACCAGAAGATAAGTATAATCTTAAAACATATTGGGCAAACCTACCTCAGTGGCAAACGCCCCGCCGGCCCTGTCTGGGCTGTCGCTGCATGCTGCGATTCTGCAAACATTGCTCCCCTCAAGGAGCCCTCCATCCTGGGTGCCTACCGGACTCTCCTCCTGGACAGACGCATCGACAGCCGGGCCCTTCCTAACCCTGTCCACGCTGCCGCTGCATGCTGCGACTCTGCAAACATTGCTCCCCTCAAGGAGCCCTCCATCCTGGGTGCCTACCGGACTCTCCTCCTGGACAGGCGCATCGACAGCCGGGCCCTTCCTCTTCGTCGTCTTTTTCTTCGAATGCACACAGTCGCCTTTTGTTTTTCTCTGTCGGAAATGAGCAAGCTGTGCAAAAACACAGAGAAGTAATAAAGACAGAGGTAAAAGAGAAAAAAGTAACAAAACCACAAAGTCAACAGACTTGTGGGGAACATGAGTGCAGCTCAGTCCACTCAGCCACACTTGGCCAACAGACCACTTTCCCCAAACACTGCTTTCAACGACATGTAGGACAGTAGCAATTAAGTTCAGGATTATAACCAGACTCTACTAGCGAGAACTGTTCACTATGCAGACACAAACAATAGAAAATTATACAGCTAACTGACAAATAGCTTCTCTAACCCTTGGCAGTTTACAGACAAAATTTCTTTTTAAAAAAATCTGTTTAAAATGCCAAGAGCTTAATTAGGTAGTTACAGCTTAAAATTGTTAAGAAAAAAAAAAAAAGCTAAATTGTTCCCTTCCTGCCCCCATTTTCCCCTAATCAAGGAAATGTATCACCCAGCCAAAACTTCCTAGCCATTGATTCTGAGACAAGGTACAGAAATAGCAAAAAATTAATTAAGCCAGGTCAATCTAACATCTTCCTTTATGGAATCAGATGTTCCATTTTTCATGACACAGCTCAACAAAGCACCAGGGACCTCCACAGAATGTCATCCATCAGAAGGTACAAGGTAGCTCTGTTCAGTCCCTCAAATCCAAGGTTTTTCACCCACAGTCACACACCATCTCCCACTAAAACCTTATTCAAAAAGCATGAGATTGAATATGAGCTTTTCACAGAGGTATATCTCTTCCTTGAAATGGAGCAAATGTGCTTGAAAAGATTCGTGCAAATAACAGAAGTACACAACTCTTTGGAAAAAAATAAGTCCTTTACAAGGCCATTTACACGAGAAAAAAAATATCCAAAAGACACTGTCTTCAAAACAACTCCATTTACCTTTTCTCTGGTGTGTGTGCGTGTGTGTGTGTGTGTGTGTGTGTGTGTGTGTGTGTGTAACTGGGGATTGAACCCAGAGCCTTAGTAGTAAGCTACATCCCTAGCCCAATACCCATTTTTCTGTGTTTTGAGAAAGGGTCTGGCTACGTTGCGTTCTCGTTGATCTTAATGCCCTGCTCCACCAAAGCAATCACCTGTAACAAAGCTCCCTTCTGCTGCAGACTGGGTCTGTCATTCAACTGGAGACATCTTCATTCCTCCTCATCACTCTCCACCTCCCTCAACCACATCTCCTATTACTTACAAACCACACAGGCTCAGGGCCTACTTCCTCAAACTCAAGTGCTAAGGTCTAGCTAGACTCATTCAACTCTGGGCCTGTGCACGAGTGGGAGGAACAAGGCGGCCAGTCCCTGTCCTAACACATGCCACAGGAAACGAGGCTGCCCCATCCACAGCATCCCACTCTGCCAGGGGACACTGGTGTCCTGTCACCGTCACACCTACCACTCACTATTTAGACGGCACTGGACGTTTCTGTAATGTAGTGGCTCTTGGTTGACACAAAGAACGAGCTCTAAATGCTTTCCACTAGCTGATCCACAAAGTCAATGCAGCAGGTTCGCGGGGTTCTAACTAGTCCTGGGCAGGAAGCTTCCTAAGGTCTTGTGTGTGACCAGGCTCTTTTTCTGACTCTTTCAACAGCGGCCCCACTTTCCAGGGCAAGGATTACCAAATGGAGTCATTTTTCTTAAATGTAAAAATCAGGACAGAGAAATGTGATAAGAGGACTCCTAAAACACTGAACTCCAGGACCTAAGTCCGGAAAGGCCGAGCTGTAGAGCTCACAGCTCCAGAGACACGACCAGGGATTTTCATAAATCATGAATTCCTAAGAAAATAAAACCCCAAATGAAGTTTCATACAGGAGACTCTGCGGGCGCACGCAGCGCCTCACGGGACATTGGATAAGCGACTCTGGAACAACTGGGTCCCTGAACCGCTCGGCACCCAGGCGCCACCAACGCCGCGCCCACTGCGCAGGCGCAGCCCCGCCCAGGAATGCTGCCCACCACCCATTCGTCCAGTTCCCACATAGGCGCCACAGAGCCCGCCGATGATTGGTTGGGCAGGCGGCGGGGCGGGCCCGAAGCGAGGGCGGCGGATTCAAGATGGCGGCCGCCAGGAAGAGGCTTCCTAGCTCAGGAGCCTACAGAAAAGACAGGGGCTCGGTGGCGGCCTGATCCCAACCGTGTCCACTCCTGGTAGGCACCGGTATCGGACACCGAAGCTGCCCCTAGAATTTGTAGTAGCAGCGCCAGAAAGAGGCAAACGCTGCTGTTTACCTTCGCTCTCCCGGCCTCCACCTTCCTACGCCGCTGCTCTTGCTCATCTTCTTCCATCTCTGTCTGGAGCTCTTCACGAGTCGTCCGGAGATGGCAGAGCCGACGCGACACCACCCTCGCTCTATTTACACTCCCCCCCGTCGCCCGCCCGCTCGCCCTCCCCGCCGACAACTGTCAGCTCCTCGGACCCGCCCAGCAGTGTAACCAATCGAAGGCCGTGTCTGTTCTTCCTGCACATGCGTACCCGGTCGCTTGGGCCGGCGGCACTTTATTCTGCCACTCTGACTGGTTGCCTGATGTACCCGCCTTCTCAAGCAGGGCCAATGAAAGAGCATAGTGTTCCCGGGACTCCTTGTATTGGCCGGAACTCAGCAGACGGTTCGCGCTGCCGCTCCGCGCGCTCGAGCGCTCTCCTCTGGCGGGAGGGTGCTAGGCTGGTTTATCCTCGGGGAATAGGAGCAAGGCCCCGCCTGGGCACACTTGTGGACTCTGGCCTGATGCAAGTCTCTGGTCTTGGTCCACGTGGGTACACGCAAAACCTGGGGAACCGGGACAGGGTAAGCCAGGCCAGCCGCAGCTCGGGTCTGACTGTTGACGCCCACCACCTCCCAATCTCTACTCTCCACCCCTAGCTGCTACCCCGCTCCCACGACAGGACCCCGGCCTGGTAGTTGCAAATAGCTTCCCAAAGGATCAGTGAGATTCTGTGCTGGTCCTGTTGTGACCATTTCCGCCCCTCCCAACACGTTGTCCCCTCGCCTGCTAGTACCTGGACCCAAGGAGCCAAAAACCAAGATCAGCCTGGAATTACTCCCTCAGGACCAGGACAGAGACCCTGCCAGTGCCACACCTGCAAAAACAGGACGCTCCGAGGGCCTTCCCAGGCCCACGCGCTCTTTCCAGTCCTTAGGCGTCAGCAAGTCTGCCGCAAAGCAATGCCCAGATGAGGAAATTGGAGGAGCCTGCAGTGTACCTGTTCTCGGGCCTGGGAAGGAGGTCTGCTCAGGCTGACCAAACTTTCCGGGTCTCTTGAGACTGCCTTATCAGTGATGGAGTAATCCCCGGGAGAGGGCAAATCAGCCTCTCCTGAAGGGAGGATGAACTGTTGGGGTTTTCCACATATACTGCAAATATCTTTTAGAAGAACATTTTTAAGGGCTGGAGATTTAGCTCAGTGATTCCAGGCCCTGCCTACCAAGCACAAGGTCCCAAGTTCGATCCCTGGTAACCACATTCAATGCTGGGCATGGGGACTCATGCCCACCAGCAATCAGTACCACACACCACAATGCTGGGCATGGTGGCTCACGCCTGTCATCCCAGCACTCGGGAGGTAGAGGCAGGAGGATTGCTGAGTTCCAGGCTTGCCTGGGCTACATAGTGAGCTCAGGGTCAGCCTGAGCTACAAAACAAGACCCTGTCTCAAAACAAACAAAAAAGAAAGACACTTTTAACAAAGTGTTATGCTGTACTCAATCTTTCTTTGGACCTAAAACTACACTAAAATTTACTCTAAAAAGACTAGGGATATAGCTTACTGGCGCCATACCTTCCTAGCAAACACAAGAATCTGAGTTTGATCCCCAGTACCACAAAAATAAATACATAGAACAAACTTAAACTTCTCAGGTGGTTTGTCTATAAGCTAACTGCGGGATCTGAAGTTTCATGAACTCACCATTTGTTCCGTGGCTTCAGACTGACCTTGCGAGCCAGATGCCGAGATGTGGAATCAGTGTCATGGCCCAGTTTTGATGAGCAGTCAGACTCTGCATCACAGTCAGGTTAATTTGAAGCAGGTATGATGACTCACTGATTCCCGTCCAAAGCGGTCACATACACCACATGTCACTCAGCTCACTTGCCAGGCTGGATGCGATATGTGAGCGCAGGTGGGAGACAGTGGTGCTTGTAGACAAATGGGTACATGTGAGCGTAACAGCCTGAGTCTCCTTTTTCCTTTCCTCATTGCTCCTTAAATTTCCCAGAAAGATTTCAAAGTTGTGTCTACCTCCAAATTGAAAGGGTGCCAACAGTCCAAAGAATGACTCAGCCAAGTCCAGCTCGGTGAGTAAATGAGTTCATTAGGAGTCACAGCACGGTGGGCAGCTTATGGGCTGCAGCACTACAGAAGTCAGCAGCTGGCCTTTGCTAAGCTACTGGTTTTATAGGATTCTAGTTAAAACAGCAAAGCATACAAAATCCTAAAAAAGTCCTTGAGAAAAGTCATGTGTGCTCCAACCCCTCCTATCCTTGTTAGGGAATTGTCAGTCCCAGCAAGCACTGTCCAGCTGCACCAGTAGGTGACCTAGTTATATTGACAGTGTGGCACCTAGCCTCAGCACCTGGTAGGGACTGATATGTGGCGGGCCGTGATGGCTGCTCCCCAAAGATGGCGGCTGGCAGTAAGCCAGAGACTGCTGCTTAATACAAACCAGCTGACCGCAGGCCTTATATGGTATCGCCCGTGCTCGGTGGGAGGGCCCCTATGGATCGCCCGTGCTCAATGGGAGGGCCCCCATGAAAAAGATATATAAGTGCCTATACAGGAAGCAGGGTGGTGGTGGTGATAATAATAAAGCTCAAGCTTCCACTCCGTGGTTGTGTCTCTCTGTGGGATCAGCAAGGGTCGTGACAACTGGTGCCAAAACATGGGAAGCTCTCTCAGGGGAACAGAGGAGCAATGATCCAGTAAGGTCTGCAGATGCGCAGCAAGAGTAGGTTTGCCCCTTGTAGGACAGAGGTTTGCTTTCAAGCTAGCAACAAGATTTAAGGACCCATGGGTTCAGAAAACTCAAAAGTGAAATTGGACAAAATAAAGGGAAAGTCTGTGTAGTAGATTGGGGTCAGAAGTTAAAGAAAATGAAGGAACCCAAACTTAAGGAGTCCCAAGTAAAGGGAAACAGTATAGTAGACTAGAGTCAGAAGTGAAAAAACAACAAAAACATGGAGGAACTTCATTCAAGGAATCTAAAAAAGTCTGTGTAGTAGACTGAATTTCTTAGGGGAGGTTATGCCACTTCCTAAAGTCTCTTCCTCGAAATACAAAACAGATAGGAGAAACTGCAGTTTCTGAAAAGCATTAGGTCTTGTAGAAGTTTACAGTTGAATCTTGAGTTACGTTTCTCCCTATCCTCTGTACTGGGAGTTGAACCTGGAGCTTGGGGTGTCCTAGGCAGCCACCCCCAATGAGCTACAATCTTAGACAGGAGCTGTTTATGACTTGGGTCTTCTCTGGAAACCTAAAACTTGTTACCAAGACAAGCCAGTTGGCTGTCTCTCCCAGAGACTAAAAACACTTGGTTGGAGAAACTCCAAAGGAGACCTAGATTTCTTTTGCATGAGACTTGGTAGATGGAAGGGAACTAAAGTGAATGTCCAGCATCTTGTGACTTTAGCCTTCTTGAGGTGGGCTCGAGGCTTTAATCCTTGAAAGACGCTGTAGGACTTAAAATGGCGTCAGACCTGTAGGTTTACATCTGGTGAGAATAGTCATTGCCTTTCATCTCCTGCAGACCGTTGCCTCAAAGGCTCCATGCAGACCGTTGCCTCAAAGGCTCCATGGTTTGTTGAGGAGAGCCTGCTCAACATACTGCTAATGGGAACATTCGGGTGCCGAGCTTCGGGCAGCGGAGGAAAGAACGCCACTGCCCACAGGACCAGGAGTCTCCTATTTGGGTCCCGTAATGCCTAGTGTGCCTCGGCCCGCGGGCTGAGCAGGCCGCCGACTGAAACTATGAGGAGTCTCACAGGAGCCCTCGGTCACCTCCGATGGGTGTGGGTAAGAGAGCCTCCAGTCCTCCAGGCAGTGGGGAATGATGCACCTTTCTTTCCCTCTATTTTCTCTTACTCCGGTCGTGTCTCAAGAAAGTCAGGCACCCCAGTAGACCACCCTTCTTTTACCTTTGTTGGAACAGGTCTGTCCCGTCAGAAGGAATTCTTAACTTTTCTGTTGAGAATTGTTCCCTCAGTGCCTGCTGGATTTACTCGACAAATGCAGTCCTTGTCCGCATCCCTGCTTGGTTGCCGGTCCCCGTTGAAGCACCAGAGATAGCGATACATGCGCCATACATGCGCCATAAAAGAGACTTTGGGATAACCGCCGATGTTGTTGTCGCCATCAGCACAGCTGTCACCGCTGTGGCAGCCACAGGGTTCGCGATTGCTCAAACAGCACTGACTGCAGCCACGGTGGACCATCTCACCGAAAAGACTGCAACAGCTTTAAGTACAGCGCAGTTGTAGCATGCAGTTGCAAACAGGCATTTTGAACCTCACTCAACAAACGGCACTGCTACAAGAACAGATGGACATGCTGTGGGCACGTTTCCACTATTCCTGTGATGTGACTTACCCTCATGCCTGTATTACTGCCGTGCCTGTGTCTAACTTGTCTCAGGCCACTAGAGCCTTACAACAGATCATCAACAGGCCTTGGAATTGACAGTTTTACAACCTCACCAAGCAGCTGCGCGATGATATCCGCAGTGTTAATGAGACACGGGTCCCCACGGTGCCTGGGTCCTCCATTTTTGTGACCTTGGGTCAGATGTTTCAGACCTGGGCCAGGACGATCTCACTGGGCTTTTTGCTACTTTTGGGAGCCGCGGCCATGGCATTAGCCCTGCGCTGGTACTGCTTAAGCCAGCGCTGGCAAACGTGCCACCTGGCCTTTGCTGTGTGAGCACTCGAGGCTGGCCAGTCCCCCCATGTATGGCTCAGCGTGCTGGACCAGTAGTCAGAGATGGGTACTGATACCTCTTTGACATGACCAACCTAAGACAGGCTTGGAAGTTTATCTTAAGTACGTCTCCCTTTGCCAAAGACGGGTAAGGCGTGCTCAAGAGGGGTACAACCTAAGACAGGTATGGTCCCTATGAGTCTTTTAGAAAAAACAAAAAGGGGAGAGATGTGGCTGGCAGTAAGCCAGAGACTGCTGCTTAATACAAACCAGCTGACCGCAGGCCTTATATGGTATCACCCGTGCTCGGTGGGAGGGCCCCCATGAAAAAGATATATAAGTGCCTATACAGGAAGCAGGGTGGTGGTGGTGATAATAATAAAGCTCAAGCTTGCACTCCGTGGTTGCATCTCTCTCCACGGGATCAGCAAGGGTCGCAACACTGATACAAGATGGAGTTGCTTTAGCTAGGGTTTAGAGGACGATTCTCCCAACACTCAGCACCATCAGTGGCATTGCGTTTGATATTAATGTGAAAGGGGTTCTAACTTCTTCATTGGAAGCTGACTGGAAGAGCACTTTCTCAGGAGGTGGGAGTCACAAAGCGGGGGAGTCCGTAATTTCCTGAATGACTGTGCCAGTGTGGATCGCCCTAAGTGAAAGCTGGACATTGTGTTCATCTGTGATCACAGCTCTTTTTCTTGAGACAGGGTCTCGCTTTGTGGTTCAGGCTGGCCCTGAGCTCACTATGAAGCCCAGGCAAGCCTCGAACTCAGCAATCCTCCTGCCTCTGCCTCCCAAGTGCTGGGGTTACAGACGTGAGCCACCACGCCTGGCGATCACAGCTCTTGAGAGGCTGCAACAGGAGGACGGCTGCGAGTTCAACGCCAGCCTGGGGTACATAGTGAGTTCAAGGTCAGCCTGAATCTTATAGTGAGACCCTGTTTCATAACACTAAAAAAAAAAAAAGATAAGCTATGTAGATTCTTTCACAGACATATGTGAGCCGTGTACACCCACATGCCCTAAAGAGGATGGAAGAGGAAGGGAAAGAGCTGCTTCACAGCAGGGAAACTTGTCAGACACACCTTAACAGGTAACAGCCCAGAACAGGGTATGGCCCCTCATGGCCTACAGACCTGGCCTAAAGTGAGAAAGTATCACAGAAGAGCCAGGCTGGGAACCTGGCAAAGTCCCTTCTCAGTGTACCTGTGAGCTAAGAAAAGTCTACACACAGTCAGGCCAGCAGAAGCCCAGGGAGCTGCTGACAGCTCACATGGGCCCTGCGCAGGCCGCACACTAGGAGGTCAGCCAGTTGTGTCCAGATGCTCGCCACCTGCAGCGCTGTGCTGCTGTGGCTGCACTGTCAGGGTGGGGCAGTGTGTGTGGGATGTGTGGAAACTGTACAACATCACAATCTTTCTGTAAGTTTAAAGCCTTTATAAATGTTTTTTAAAAAACAGGCACAGGGTCACGTGCCTGTAATCTCAGTACTTGAAGGCTGCAGTGAGTGAGTTGCCTTGGGGAGCACAGTGAGTTCAGGGCAGCCTGGACTACACAGAAAGACTTGTCTCCAAACAGCAGCAGCAGGGGCTGGGTTCTGGGTGAGGCAGCTCACGCCTGTCATCCCAGCACTCAGGAGACAGGGGCAGGAGGGTTGCTGTGAGTTCGAGGCTCACCTGCGCTACATAGTGAGTTCAGGGCCAGCCTGAACCACAAAATTGAGACTCTGTCTCAAAAAAAAAAAGGTCTCCTTTAAAAACCTGTTCTCAAACCAAAGACGGTACTTCACGTATCTCTCATTCCTGAGACAAAAAATCTATACCCAGGGGCCGGAGGGTTAGCTCAGTGGTTCCGGCGCCTGCCTCGCAAGCGCAAGGTCCTGAGTTCAATCCCCGGTTACCACATAGAATGCTGGGTGTGGAGACACGCCCA
>PVIC010001803.1:0-85560 GCA_004025085.1 Thryonomys swinderianus | reverse complement strand
TTCTTTCTTTCTTTCTTTTCTTTCTTTGCCACAGTCTCAGTAAGTTTACCGACTGGGCTTTAACTTGTGATCCTCCTGCCTCAGTCTCCCAAGTAGCTGGGATTACAGGCTTGGGCCATTAGCAAAGCAGAGCAGATGTTGTGAGAGGCAGCTGGGAAATAGAGGAAGGGCAAGGAAGAGAAGGGGTGCCACCCCGTTACCCCCATGCTCCCACAGCATCAGCCCCAACGGGGCCTTCCTTGTCCCCAAGCTGCCTCCCTGCCTTCCCACCTCCAGGCCTCTGCTCACGTGGCTCCCTCTGGCCACACGCCTGCCCCTGTCTGCCGTGGGACTGTAGCACATCCCTGAGGACTCAGCATCTGGCACCTCCTCGGTCATTTGGCCCGGTGGTGCTTGACTTCGGCCCACCCTGGTGCAGGCGGAGCGACTTAACTGATGTGTGGGCTGCACATGGGACTTGTTTCTACCCCTCGGTCCACCATCAACTGGCTGTAGAACCTTGAACACATGACTTCTCCTCTCAGGCCTCAGTGTCCCCTTTGTTCTCAGGACAGGGGGGAGGATAGGACGGAATGTCAGGACAGCACTTCTCACGCTGAGCATTGCTGGGCAGAGGAGAGCTTATCCCCACAGCCGCCCTCCCTGCCCTGGAAGAGAGCCAGGCAGTGTGAACCGTGCAGGTCCAGGCTGGAGCTCAGGTGTGTGGGAGTCTCTGTCCGGGTTTGTTTGCGCTTGATTTCAAAGACAGGGAAACCCCTTGGCTCATGTGATACAGGCAGGGCCCAGACAGCAGCGTTGCCAGGGAAATTCCGAGAGCTGCAGGCCTCATCATCCCCACAGTGCCCGGGTAACTCACTCCAGGGAGGGAACTCTAGGGTGTGGAGTGTGGTCTGGCTCCTCCTTAGGCCACTGCTTTTTCCCCGGGCTGCAGCTGTAAGGCCGCTGCATGGGATTTGTGACTCTGGGAACCTCTTATACCCCAGAGGGGAGCCAAGGGCTGGCACGGCCTCCCTAGATCTCCTGGGCCTTGGCTGTGCCATGTGGGAGTCTCTGCAGCCTGGCTGGTCCCGCCTGCTTTGCCAGCCTCGTGCCTCCACTCCTCCCGCCACCACTGTGGGCTGGAGCCTGGGGAACTTGGGCTCCAGACAGCCTCCCAGCGCCCCCAACACTTCCCGCTAGAAATGCCTTCCTGTCTTCCCTCTCTCCCTTCATCTATTCAGTCATCTTTCAGGGCCCTGAAAGTGGCGTCTCCTCTTCTCTCGGACTTTCCCACCCGGGGCTTCTCTGCTGGGCACAGGCCTCGGATTGGAGTCATTGGTGGTTTATGCAGAGGTCTCCCCAAACCACTTGCGTTTGCCAGTGTCTACCCAACACACACCAGGCTCAGGGCTTGGCACCCCAAGGCACAAGTCAAGCCTCTGAAGTGTCCTTCAGCCGGGGTGGTGTTAGGACATCTGAAGGCTCCGCTGGGGCCTATCGTGGGAAGAGCAGCTGGACACAAGTCCCTGCCCCAGCACTTGTTCCACCACAAGCCCGGCTGCATGGTCCTCAGGGGAGCACCTCGGGCCAGGACAGAGCCCCAGCTTTCTCCCTGAAAAGTGGGGGTTGCAAAGATTTGAGGGGGTCAGTTGCCCCTGTGGCCCAGCGAGCGGGGCCCTGGGATGGTAGCCCCGTTTCCGAGGAAGTGCCTTTCAGTGTGCTCCCGGAGCAGTGGCTGAGAGCACCGCACCAAGGAAACTCGCACTGAGAAGGGAGCTGCGCGGAGAAGAGGTGCGAGCGCTGGGGCGGGGCAGAGGCCGGGGCGCACCCTCGCTGCAGGGCACAGCCTGGACCCCAGGCCGGCCGGCTGGTTTACCTGCCGGAGAGCTTTGCGCACGGTGGGCTGTGCCCGGCAGAGGACGTCGGTGGCGGGAGTGTCCGCTTGCTCCTCCTACCTGGCGGGGCTTCTGATCTGCTGCCAGGGGCACCGGGGTACTCCACCTTGTTCTGGGAGAGCAGCTGGTGCCATCTGGTGTCTGGAACACCCCACCTGCCTCTCCAGCTTCACCCGACACAAGCCCAGACCCAGCGCAGCCCTCTCTTCGCTCCCTGGCTCCTCGGGCTGTTTTCACGCCCCTGTGCTCTCGTACATGCCACTGTTCCCACAGCTGTGACACCATTCCCCTCCTCTTGCCTCTGGCCACGCCGGCGCCTGCTCAGGTCAAGTGGTCCACTCAGCTCTGGGTTGGCCCCTCCGGCGCAGGGAGGAAGGTGCTGTGCGTTTCCACTGCATCTTCACGTGGCCCTCAGAATACCCCCTTTACTGAGCAATCCTGCAATCATTTCAGCAGGCTCCCGCCACCCTGCATGGTCCCCGGTTTCTTGCAGCATTTGTGCCCCCACCCTTAGGCCGGGAGCTCCACACCTGAGCCCGTCTGCTTCCCAGCACAGGAAGAGGGCCCAGGAAAACGTCCTCCATGGGCGGCCCCAGAACGGAATAATCCCACCCGTGTGACACTGAACGGTTTACACTGAATCTTTCCACGGATCTATCCATTCGCTTGCTTAACCTGTTCAAACGCAAATGCTCCAGGAAAGCCACCTGTGGCATCTCAGCCAGGGACAGGATGCAGAACACCTTTGTGATCTGGCCTCGCAGCGAGCATGTGAGCACGAGAAGCGAAGCTCCTGTCATTTCAGCTCGGGGCTGTGAAGTAGGTAAAATGAGGCACAGGGCCCACAGCAGCGGGGAGCAGGTATGGCTTTATATAGCAGTCGGGGGCCAAGGGAACCCAGAAGAGCAAGAGGGACAAGCCAGGGCGCCTGGCAGAGGATCCCCCAGGCAGGCTGTGGGGGCCATGACTGGGGCTGCTGGGGAGCAGCAGGGAAGCGGTCTGGGGACAGACTGAGTAAAGAGGTGGCAGCGTCCAGGTAACCTATAGGGGGACCTGCTGTTTTGTAAGAGCCCTGCCAACCCTGATGTGAGGATTCCTGAGGGAAGCTCTTGCCCCGACTAGGGCCCACCGGGCGCCTCTGCCTGTTCTGGCCGGGGGGAAGCCCATGTGGGACTCCCTCCCCCATTCTCTCACCCATCCTCACGGCCATCCTGTGAGGAAGCTGTCTCTCCCTCTGTTCCACACGAAGAGAGCAAGGCTCAGGAAGGTTAAGCAGCCTGTCCAAGGTCACACAGATGGGCGAGGCCTGGACAGGAGCCCAGCTTGCCTGACGTGCAGCCCAGACCAGCACTTCCATGGCCAGGGAGCCCCTTAGTGCTGACAAGAGCCCTGCAGAGACAGGCTGGCTGCAGGACCCAAGCTTCAGTAACGGGGTGAGCAGGGCCCAGGGCCACAGGGGGGCCGTGCTTGTGAGCGTGGGATGTGGGTTCAGCCTTGCTCTCCCCACAGCCCCCCTGAGAGAGGAGCACTGCTGTGTGAGCAGGCGAGCTGCGCCGTGCCTTCTGCACCCCACGCTGTCCAGGGCCAGGCATGCTGGCTAATGGGTATCATTTCGGCCCTTTCAGTTCTAATAGACACCGTGCTGACATGAAGACTGTCATTTCCCATGGCTAACGCAGATAATCAACATGCTGGCTCCTGGAGGGCTGGGAATGGGAGGCTTGAGCACGGCTGCCAGGTTCACACAGCCGCCTGGTGAAGGTGCCTGGATCACAGACCAGCAGCACAGTGGGCAGAAGAGAAGGAGGAAGGGGCCTCTGCTTCACACACCCAGGGTGGAGTCAGGACTCCCCAGCCGCACCTACCCTAGCAGATTTCCTAACTCTTCATGCTGCTCCAGCCTAACAGCAAAACAGGAACTGTGATGCCATTTTCCAGATGGAGAAGTTGAGGTTCATAGAATTGAAGTGACTTGTCCATGTTCACGCAGTTAATAAGTGGATGATTTGGACTTGAAACCAGTTCATTTCCTTCCATCCCAGCAACTCTTTCTCCCTTGTTTAATTCATTCTCACTTGATGGGCTCTTTTCTCTCTCACCTTTTCTTTAACTCAGAGACTCAACTGCCCACCCCGTCTTCCACCCAGCCACCCCATGAAGACCCCAAAGCCAGGAATCTCACTGGTCTCACATTCCACTGTGTGCCTGGAGCTTGCCGTGGCCAGACACAAAGTCTGGGGCCCAGTGGGCTCTGGTACTGCTGGATGAATTGTAAATGAGCTGCTAGCTTTTCAACTCTATACCAATGGTCAGCTGGGTCAATGTGGTGATTTCTGTTACCAGAGAAGGAAACTTGAGTGATCTTTATGCAAATAAAAAGGGGAGTAGGGGAAAGTGGTGTATTATCCATGTGTTTTGGTTTGGTTTTCATTAATAAGGTTGCTGTACTCCTTGGTGTCAAGAGCTCTGAAGAAGGATACTTCAGTATTTGTAATGACCACAGAGAACTTCTCACAGTCCCCACTCTTTTTCTCTATGATGGAAACTCAAAATAGGTGGGTGGGCTGGCGTCGCTCTGAGAGAGGGTAGAAGATGAGAGAAGAAGTCCCCTGAGGCCGGGCTGGGGACTGGAGCTGACTGCAGGATAGGGACAGAGACTCGCGGGGAAAGGTCCTGCAGCCTCACAACTGAGCACATGAGGGTGCAGGGGCCTCCTCAAGGCTGCACGGGACCAAGCTTCACAGCGACGCCTTGTGGCAGGGGCCAGAGTGACAGCGCTCCACAGACATTAGCCACCTTTGCCTGTCTTGTGCCTAGCATTTGAAGACAGCTGGCTCTGGACACCTGAGCTAGGGCAGGATGGTGGAGGCCTTTGACTGGCTTCAACAGCTGGAAGGATAAGAGTGCTCTGTTATGTACCCAGAGCTGAAGTGTTCACACACAGCATACAACACAGCCTTTGTGCCCTCCCTGCCAGTGATGTACACAACTACACAAGCTGACGAGTCACATTTGTAGGAGAGCTGTCTTCTTGGGTGGATCGTCTTTGAGGTGGATAATGACAGCGATCACAGCACACTACCATTTACAAAGCTTTTGTCCTTTTATTCTCTCCTGAGCCTCACACCAGCCCTGGGAGAGAGTGGGGTAGGGGGTCCTGGGAAGTGGGGGCTCAGAGAGGGACTTGACTTACTCCCCTGAGGAACAACAAGGCAGATGGCCCTGTTGCAATGCCCACGCCACCCCCAGGGGTACCGGACACCAGGTCCTACCCTGTCTGCTATAGCAGCATCAGGACCACGACAGCAATGAGCATGAGGACCCCGGCCAGGATGCAGAGGCCCAGGAAGACGATGTCGCTGGTGTCCTGGGCCACCACAGTCCCCGGGCTCTCCGGTTCCTCCACCTCTTCCCTGGGGGGCGCCTCCTGAAGGTGCTCGGCGGCAGCAGCATACGGCCCGAGCCAGTCAGAGCCGGACAGCAGGTGGACAGAAGCCTCCTTGCGCCGTGGCTCACAGCGGACCTCGTACTGGTGGATGTCCTCGCGTCCGGCCGAGGAGAAGTCGACGTACAGCATGCTGACGATCACCGACGTGTTGTTCCGTCTCTGCGGGACCACGGGGCACCGGCTCACATCTGACGGGGTGTGTGCTGCCCCCGTGGACCTGGATCTGTGCAGAACTGGGTTCCAGCTCTAGCTCGGCCCCTGACTCCAGCCCCCTCCAAGCTCGGTGCCCTCTCTGCAGAAGTTCCGCAGACCCGCCAAGCTCTGCCTTGTGCTCTTGACCATCTTGTTTTACTCAGGCCGGAGAACGACTGCCAGCTCCTCCTTGGCAAGGGTACAGCTGTGACTACTGGGGCCCAGTGATTGCCACAGTGAGGTCAGCAGCACAGCTCCAGCCTCTCCCTCAGCAGCTCCACCCCTTGTGTTCGCCCTCCTAGGATCTTTTCTCCCGGCTACATATGCAGCAGATGCCCAGCTTCCAGGCCACTCCTCACCCAGGGCCACTCCCCCAGGGCCAGACAACTCCTCAAAGATGGGCACGTGTGTGAAGGGGATAACATGGCAGCCCTCCTGCCTCACAGGCAAAGGGAGCTGGGGTCAGAGTGCCCAGGGTGGCGTCGCGGTGGGCAGCACAGCAGAGACGTAGGGCCACTACCCCCTGTGCCAAAGGTGAAGCGGCCATTACACGCTTCAAGCCATCAGACTGGCCCCATCTGGTGGGAACCGCTGCGGGCACAGGTGTAGGAGGGAGGGGCCCTTAGTAAGACACGCCCACCGCCCGCTCCTGGGCAGGCCCCCTGGAAAGGGCTGAGGGGTCACAGGGACTGTCATGGACTAGGGGCTCTGGGGTCTCAGGCTCTGAGCCCTGAAGGCCGCCTTCTCTCTGCGCCTCAGCCTGGCTCCCTTCCCTCCATCTGAGGGGGACTCGGGGCAACGAAAGGCAGGACTGAGCAGAAAGGGACCCAGGGAGAGGACTGAAATCAGTCTGCGTGATGAAGGAGAGAATACCCTGCAGGGTGGGCAGGGAAAACCTGGGGTTTGGTGACAAGCACCTTGCGAGGAAGGGAAGCCCGGGATGCTGCGATGGGTGAGGAAGTGACGTCTCCGAAGGGCTCTGAGGGAGGCGTGGCAAGGTTGCTGTGGGGTTTGTACCACTCTTGGCCATCTGAGCCTCTCGGAAGCAGCTCCATGCGGAGCCTGAGCCTCCTGGTCTAGGCTCAGTGAGGGTTATACCAAGCATCTCTGAGCCCATGGTGCTCTGGTTTTGTATTTCTGAGCAACTGACTCCACCATTCTGTAGTTCTGTGGTTCTGGCCTCTGGCACTGGCTCTGTGGCTCAGAGACTAGTGGCCACCAGCCTTTGGTTCCCACAGTGCAGGGTTCCCTGCTTCTGGGATTCTCTGTCTCCCCCATCCCAGGACTCTGTGGAATGTGGTTCTGTCCCAAACAAAAGCCCTGGGAACTCTGGGCTGGAACCAGGATTACCACAGGAGGTCTTGGCTGCCAACACTGACCACCTTCCTCACCACCACCTCTCAGGTCCAAGGATGGTGCCTAAGGCTGGGGCAGCAGGCAGACTGCAGGGCCAGGGCCGCCTCTGCTAACATGTGGGGTGGGCCAGAGTTGCTGCAGAGCACACGGAGTCTGTGAGCCCTGCTGCAGAGGCCTCTGAGGCTGGGAGTCTCCCCACTGTCTTCTCTCCGCTTTTCCTGACCCATTCATCAGAGCACAAACATCCAGGGTCCTCGGGCCTCTGCCCAGGAACTCTGAGGCCCCCAAGCCTGGGTTTCTGGCCTCTGAAACCCAAGTGTGATGGTGGAACAATTTGAGCACAGGCTTGCAGCCAGGGTGGGAGGTGGGACCTGTGCCTGAAAGGTCCCTTTGTTTGTGGAGCCTGATGGATTCGGGTCACCAGGTGGGACAGGGTGGGCAGAGCTGAGCAGGCTCTGATGTTCCGCATATCAAAGAGGTGAGTACCTGGGTGCGTGATGGGGGCTTCCAGGGCAACACCAAGGAGCTTTGTGCTGTTCACCTGTTGGGTCTCTGAGAGGTGTGCCCAGGAGGCTGCAGGCTGTGGCTGGCTGTGGACCAGGACCCTCTCTTCCGTCTCTCTTGTCTGAGTTCATTACTGACTGTATCTACACTGAGCAAGGCTGCTGAGGTCAGTGCAGCCGGGAAGGGCCAAGTTCTGCACCCAGCTTAGGCAGAAGGTCAGGAACAGCAGGCATGTATCCCACCTTTGTACCTGAGCCCTCCCCTCCTTCTGGACCCCTACCTGAGACTCAGTGCCGCAGGTGTCAAAGCGGGCCTGGATCCGGAAGTTGCTGCCCACCTCCTGGGCAGCACAGTTCCGGCTGCCCAGGTAGATCTTGGTCCGCTCCAGTGGGGCCAGCGCCTGCGCAGAGATCAGGATCTGGAAGTCTGTGCGGGAGCAGCTCACATTCATGGGCACCACTGGGAATGAGAGGTAGAACTGGAGGCCGGAGGGGCAGGAGGCTGGCCCCACCCCAAGCCTCTCAGAGGGTGACCGATGGGGAGACTGAGACACAGGGTGGAGGCTCTTTTGGAGACCTGTACAGCACAGTGCAGGGTAGTTTACTTGTGCTAAGCCATTAACCCACGGGACTGTGAGACAGACACTATGTCTGATCCTCTCAGTGTCCTCCGAGTCCAAGGAATGTTGAATGAGTGAATGGAGCGAATGAACAAAAAGAGTCATAATGAAGCTACTATTTGCTAATTACCTTGCCATGCGCCTGGCAATTCAGTCAGTCATTTTTTTCATCAGGGAATAAACAGCTATTGATGGCTTACTGTATGCAGGCCACTATGCTAGGCACAGAAGATACAGAAGAGAAAAAACAGCCCTAATCCCTGCTTTGATGAGATCACATCTAGCCAGCAGAGAGGGCAATAAAGATGTACAATGTTCAGAAGTGGTGAGGGCTCTGAAGGAAAAGACGGAAGTCAGAAGAGCAGCATGGCGGAGGAGCAGGCAGCACAGGTCTGAAGGGGGGAGGGGCCCCACTATCCCTCACTCTGGTGGCCTGTGGGGAGGTGCGACTAGCCCCGTTTTAGTTCTAGAAACAAAGCTCCGAGGGGTAAAGGTGTTTGCAGGGGCAAATGCAGGTGTCAGCCGTTGGGTCTCTGGGCTCCTTCCTGAGTTCGTGGTCTCTCACACTATTTGGCAGCCAGGGCAGCACGTGAGTCTGACTCTGAGTGTGAGTCTGTACGGATGAGAGAGTATGTGTGCAAGTGTGTGTGTGTGCGTGCATGTACAGAGGGCACACAAGTGCTGTGGAAGGTGGGAGGAAGTGGGAGACCTGGCAGCACAGGCCTGGACCCCTCAGTGCTCTCCGGGAAATGCCTCAGACATAGTTCAGCTGTGGTGTCTGAGCAGCTGGGATTTATGGGCCGCTGCCTCCCGTGATGAACTCCGAGGGGCTGAACTGCACGTCACCCCTGGCGGATGCCATGCTGCCCTCCTAGTGGGGAGGCCGCCAGCAGCCCGGGGCCCATCTGCAGGGTATGGCCCATGCAACAGACAGGGGGCTTCAGGAGGGGCTCCTGCGTGAGGTCCTAGGATGAACCAGGACAGAGCTTGCCTGCCAGCCCTTGGTCTTGCCAACGCATGGGGACAGGCTGGTCCTAGATCACACCAAGCTGGGAGGAGTCAGGCCTGTCAAGACCAGCAGTGACAAGGACTCGCACAACCCTGGGAACTTTTTCTTACTTTACAGGTGGAAGACTGAGACTTAGAGAATGGGAGGTGTGGGCCCACTGTGGCATAGCCCGCCGGCACCCAGCTCCCGTGTTTCTGCCCATCCCTGTACAGCCAGAAGAGAGGATGGTGCCAGCAGAGCCCACTGAAGCCCAGCAGGATGAGATTGTTACCTGGCCACCCGCTAACTGCAGCTCTTCCCCTGATCACTAGCACCCCAACTCCTCTGTACCCCCTGGCAGGGAAGGACAAGTCTGAGCGCCAGACAGGCCTGTGATATGTGAGGGACAGAGATGCTCAGGGCCAGGCCAGGCACTGTGACCTGTGTCCCCTCATTCATTTTGTGATCTTCTGTCTGGGATATTGATCTACAGCCTCCGCCCTCTTTTGTGGTACAGGGCCATGAATCAGAAACTGATCTACATCCCGACTCTTATTTATTCATTCATTTATTTGAGACAGGGTCTCACTTAGTTGTCAAGCTGCCCAGGCTGAGCTTGAATTTGAAGTCCTTCTGCCTCAGCCTCCCTGCATGATGGGATCACAGGTGAGCGCCACCGTGGCCAGCTTCATCAGCCTTTTCTAAAAATGAACCTGCTCCAGTAAGTGGCCACTTCTGGATGTGGCCCTGGTCTGCTCAAGCTCAGTCCAGGCTCCTCCTCAAGTCCTGCCCAGACGTGCAGAGGCAAGAGGAGGAGTTCCGGTCCCAGCTGTGGCCCTGGCTGTCTGTGACTGCGAGGGAATCATTTCCCTTTCAGCTCCTCTATTTCCCTATCTCCGCAACGATGGCCTCGGCCACAGTGAGCTGTGGGGCCTGCTCCTGACTCGCCTGAAACGCCCGTCCAGCCTCGCCAGCCTCCTCTGCAGCCAGGCATGGCTGTCTCACTGAGTTCAGAACAAGGAGACACAGGGAAGCAGCCGAAGAGGGCTCCTGGACGTGCTTTGGCTTTCCTGACAAAGGGACAGTGCCTCCCTCTGCTCTTCCAGCCTTGACCATGGACATGGTCGTGTGTGGCCATCATGTGTGAGACTGAGTGTTCCCAGGACACCATCTGGGGCAGCACTGTGTCCCCGAGCCGGAACAACCACTGCCTAGCTTCAGGCTTCCACTCGGGGAAATAAGTGCCATTCATCCCATCAGCTTTCAGAATGACACAGGCGAGGCCACTAGGCTCCTCTGTGGCCTGGCCAACAGTTTCACAGAGCATCGCAGCGCCTTGTGTGCTTCCCTGGGGCACCAGTCGCTGTAGGAGCAGGGCCAGGTGGGAGAGCCAGGAGCCAGACAAGAATAGACCGCAGTATCAAGAGTGAAAGGGCTCAGCTGGCGCTGCTGCCAAGGCCCCAGGGGATGGCAGTCGGAGGCCAGCTGAGAAGGGACCGGTGGGTGCCTGGGGATGGGGACGGGTTGGCCCAGCTCACCTCCGATGTAGGCCACCGAGAAGCCCCTGCCGGCGGTGCTGCGGTCTGTGTGCAGCACCAGCAGGAGCTGGTTGTAGCTCGAGGTGATGGGCGGCGGGGAGCGGTGGCCACACCAGTTGCCCAGCAGGGGTGCCTCCTCGCTGGCCCCGTCGAAAGCTGCCAGACGGTCAAAATCACAGGTCCTGGTCAGGCTGTTGGGCTCCTCCAGGTCCAGGTCCAGGAAGAACACCTTGACCCGGTAGCCAGGAGGCAGGCGCACAGTCCAGTGGCACCGGATGTTGTTGGGGTAGGAGCTGGGGTACTGTGGGCTGGAGAAGTTGCCCCGTACAGCCGTGTAAACCTCCTGGCATTCTCCTGGGTGGAGGAAGGAGATGGGAGAAGCAACAAGGAGGAGAGTGAACTCCCCCTCTGCAAAGAATGCTCAGGCCGTGGGCACTGCAGGGTCTCCCAGCCACTTTGGCAGGGGTGGGCACCACGGCCCACAGACAAGACAGTTGACCCCCAAACTCACTTTATATTGAAAGTAGCCAACAGCTGGCCTCTCATTCTAACTGCAGCCCTCTCTGAGAACACTGGCCCTGTTAGGAGCTCCGTAGTAGTGCCTGATCCAGAGTAGTAACACTCAAGTCACGCCTACTCTTTCCTGACTGCCCTGTACCAAAGCCCATAAAGGCTTGGTCTCCAGCCAGTCTACAGAGAGGTGGTGGGGCCCAGTGGGAAGAAGTCAGGTCATCAGGGCCCTTGAAGGGGCCTCTGGGAGCCCAGTCCCTTGTCCCTGCCTGACTCTCATCTCACTGTGAGGTGAGTGGCTTTGCCCCACCACACGCTCCACCATGATGTTCTGCCTCACCAGAGGCCAAAGACAGTGGCCAACGTACCAGAGACTGAACCAAAGAAGACTCTGCCTTATACGAGTTGTTCATCTGAGGTATTTTGTCACAGAAGCAGATCTGACCGAGACACCCTCTTAATATGCCATTCTCGCCACCTCCTCCGAGGGCTGTGAGCACAGCCCAGACTCTGTCTGCCGTGCCCTCCATGTGCCCTTCCTCCTGCGAGGACTGCCGCGCTCCTCCTCCTGCCTCTGCCTCACTCTGGACACTGCTCCAGCATCTCCTGTGATTCTTCTATTAGCACCCGGTGCCGAGGCTCCCCCTCACCTCACTCATCTCCCCACTGCCTGGACTGTGAAGTCTCTGGGGTTCATTCGTCCCTACTTCCCACACGCTAGAGAAGGAGAAGCCCGCCAGGAACTCAGGGAGGGCGATGGACAAACCAGCCACAGAAACGTAAGTGTTAGAGCGCAGTGTGAAAGCGTCTCTGAGGAGATGAGAAACCCGGATTACGTCTCAGCGAATCCCAAGATGTTTTCCTTGGGTATGAAGAGTGCGCGAGCACATCTCAGCGCAGTGACACAGCCCCAGGCCCCTCGGCACAAGCCTGGGCCTGGCAGCACACAGGGAGGCATGGGGTCTGGGGCTCTCCTTACCCGAGAAGTAGTGGGCCTTGAAGCCCCGGCCTCCAATGTTGAAGTCAGACTTAAAGACCACCTGCAGCTCCCGGCCCAAAGACACGAGGGTTGGGGGCCTGTTGGTGCCACAGTAGTGCTGCCCACGGGCCGGCCCGGGCCCCTCAAGCACAGCCACGTAGTCATAGGCGCACTGTTCGCTGGCCTCCACCTGGAAGTCCGTGAACACCAGCTTCACGGTGGCAGGCCCGGCAGCTTGGATCACCCAGCGGCACTCCACGTTGTTGGGGTAGTTGTTGGGGTACTCTGGGCTGGTGAGGACCCCCGACAGGCCGGTCAGGACACCACCACACACATCTGCAAGGAACCCCTCTTGAACTGAACTTTGCCTCTCCCCAAGGCTCCGACCCCACCCCACAACAGATACCCTCGCAGCCATCCAGAGTCCCTGGTACATGGCAGGCCCCAATACCAGGCCGCCTTTATAGACTGCACCATAACCTGGCCAGGAGGGTGCTGCATCTCCCCACTCCACAGTGAGAAGACTGAGGTATAGGGTTAAGTTGGCTTTGCTCCAGCATTCCCCCAGACAAGGACTAGAGTGGAGGGAGTTTATCTGAGAGAACAGGGAGCCCAGGAGGTGAGTGTGAGGCTGGGAGGGGGAGGAGAAGAGAACCAGTTGGGGCTGGGGCTGTGCTGTATCACCCTAGGGGGAAGGAGCTACCACAGGTTTTCCCCTGAGTCCCCAGAGCCCAGGCTGAGGGCCGTGGAGGTGGAGGGCTGTGCTGGACTTTAGGCCGAAGCCTCAACAAAAGGATGTGGAGGCTGGCAGGACAACAGGAAAACGCAAGGCCCAGGGGCCATGCACAGGCCCTGGGAGTATGTCTAGCTGGTGAGCAGGGTTCATCACAGGAAGCCTAACCCAGAGCTCATGTACTTGATGGTGGGTTCAGAGGCTGAGGTAACCTGAGTCAGAGATGGGGCCAAAGTATGGTCTGAGGTCTGAAGTAGCCTCTGCTCTGCCTTTTGTCAGCTGTGTGGCCCTGGGCAAGTCACCCCTGACCTTCCCTGAGCCCCGTCAGAATATTAAAAATCACAGGAGCGGGCCAGAGATTTAGCTCAGTGGTTCCGGCACCTGCCTCGCAAGTGTAAGGTCCTGAGTTTGATCCTGGTAACCACATACAGTGTTGGGCATGGTGACTCACACCCACCAGCAATCAATACCACATACCACAGTGCCAGGTGTGGTGGCTCATGCCTGTCATCCCAGCATTCAGGAGGCAGAGACTGGAGGATTGCTGAGTTCGAGGCTTGCCTGGGCTATATAGTGAGCTCAGGGCTAGCCTGAACTACAAAGCAAAACCCTGTCTCAAAAAAAAAAATAAAAATCACAGGAACCACTCAGGTCCACCCACAAGGATGAGACTCTGATATGGGGGCTGCGGATGACAGCTCTTGGGAGCCCAGCTTGGCTGGTGATGATGACTGGTATGCAGGCTGGAGGGCACTAGCAGGGTTGGCACACTAGGGAGGGGCTTTCTGCGCCCCACTGTCGGGGGCCTGCACGGCTGTGTGACCTGCGCACCGCACTGGGCCTCTAAGGACTTGGCTTCTGTCCGAGGGCTGTGCTCTCTGCAGTGTGGCCCAGGCTCTCAGCTTCACTCTCTGCAAAGTGAAGGAATAGCTTAGCAGAGGCTCCCAGCCCGGCTTTGGCCTCCTCCGTGCCCCGGGGCACCTGGCTGCACTGATTTCATTTTTCTGCTGCATTTTCAGCTCCCTAAATAAAAGATGGAGCCTAGCTGGGTACAGTGGTGCACACCTGTAATCCCAGAGCATTGGGAGCGGAGGCAGGAAGATGCAAAGGGCAAGTGCCTCCTGGTGCCAACCTAGCAAGGCTCTGCTCTCCAGAAGAGAAGTAAAAGGGGTTGGGAACAAGCCTCAGTGGCAGAGCAACCATGAGTTTGAGCCTCAGTACCACAAACACACACAACACACACACAAGATGGTACCTACACGTCATGTGTCTTATATGTCAAACTTTAGCTCCATGAGGTTGTCAACATCAATGCATTTTCAGTGATCGGCTGATCATAAATGAATGTTATATATACTAACTTATAAAATAAATGTCATGAACTGGAGATTTAGCTTAGTGGTTCCAGCGACTGCCTCCCAAGTGCAAGGTCCCTGGTTCGATCCCCAGTAACAACATATAACAATACTGGGGGTGGTAACTCACGTCCACCAACAATCAGTACCACATAACCCAATGCCAGGTGTGGTGGTTCACACCTGTAATCCCAGCACTCTGGAGGCAGAGGCAGGAGGATTGCTGAGCTCCAGGCTTGCCTGGGCTACATAGTGAGCTACAAAAGTGAGAACCTGTCTCAATCAAGCAAGCAACAAACAAACAAATAAATAAAATGTCCGTCATGAAAACACTGCCTCTATGTCTTTCTTCTACTGGGAATTAACATATGTGACAGAGGGTTTTGTGGTTATAAAGGTGAGGTCCACGGCCTATGCCATTTTGACTTTGGCATCCTTCCATTCTAGAACTCTGAAGACCTACAATACCAAAACTCGGGCTAGTTTGGCAGCGACTGGGTGGCCCTCTCCGAGTTCAGGGGAGCCCTGTGTACCAGGAATCCCCTGGGAGAAGGGAGGAGCTTTTTCTGTGAAAGAAGCGAAGGTAGGAGGAGGAGCCAGCGGGGAAGGAGGGAGAAGCAAGAGACAGGGCTGAGGACAAGCTTGCGGGAGCCAGGGGTCGGGACCCCACGTGCGCGAGGGCTGGGTTGGGGGCAGGGGGGGAGGGAGGGAGTCAGCAGCAGCACACAGACCCCGAGACGCCCCTGGCGTGAAGGACTTGGATTGGCAAAGGGTCCACAGCAGAAGCAGTGGCAGCGGTGGCCCTGCAGCCTGAGGCCGTGACGAGGACAGGTGGGGGAGGGCACGAGAGCACCAGAGGCCTCATTCCGGAGGCGCTGGGGTGACGGACAGGGGCCCAAGGCCCTGCGGGCAAGGGGGAGCTCACGGCCACCAGACACAGGGCGGGGACGTGAGCGGGGCAGGTCCTGCGGGGCCGCAGAACAGCTCCCCCTCCGCCCAGGGGAGCCGCGCCCCCGCCAAACGCCTGACCTCTCTGGTAGCCTGCGGAAAAGCCGCGGCTGGCCACGTGCTTGTCGGAGTGGAAGACCACAGACATGACGTGCCACGAGGAGGTGAAGGGCGGCGGGGGCACCTGGCCGCAGAACCTGCCCAGCAGGTTGCCCCTGTCCCCCGCCGCGCCGTTGTAGATCTCCAGGAAGTCGAAGCCGCAGCTGTCGTGGTACTCCAGCTCGAAGGCGTGGAAGGTGAGCAGCACCGAGGAGCCCTCCGCCACCACAATCAGCCAGCTGCACTCGGTGTCGTAGGGGTACAGCCTCGGGAAGTTGGGGCTGGAGAAGTTCCCGGAAGGCGCTGAGAGGACTCCTCCACATTTGACACCTGAGGAGAAGGAGGAGCCTCAGAGTCGGTGCCAGGATCTCGGGCACATGTGGGCTCAGCTGCAGCTGGTTTGGGGGTCAGCGTGAGGGAACACAGGTGCGGCCGCAGGACAGCCAAAGAGCTGACCCTAAGCACCTACAGTCTTCAACTACTCCTGACGCTCTTATTCATTCAACAGATAAGTGGGAGTGCTAGCACGTCCTAGAGCTGGGGTTACAGCGGAAACAAAACCGCAGCACTTCTGCCCTCGCGGAAATTACATTCTAGTGAGAAGGAGGAGCGGTGGAAACAGAGAAGTGCCGTGGGGAACAAGAAGGCACGTGAATGAAGGGAGGGACAGGCTGGCCTCTAACTTTAGATAAAACATTCCTAGCTCCTAGATGTGTGTTTTGGGGAAGGTAAACCTTCATCACAATCTCCCTCTGCAAAAAAGTACACCATCTATTGCGGTGTTAAAATACTTTCTTGGGCTGGAGAGTAGTAGCTCAGGGATAGTGCTTGCCTAGCATGCTTGAGACTCTGTACTGAAGACAAAAAAGACATTCTTTACGTATATGTTCGCATCTGTCTAAAAGAAATGGTGACCTGCACTTATAATACCAGCAAACTGGGAGGCTGAGGCAGGAGGATCCCAAATTTGAAGCCAGTCTTGTCAATTTAGCAATTTACTAAGATCCTGTCTAGGAACAAAGAGGAAACAATAAAATAACTAGTAAGAATAATGATATGGCAGAGGAAAAAGTGAAAAAAAAATGGGAGAGGAAATAGGCATGGCTGCTAGACCTCTGTAAACGTACTTTGTTTCATAATTTTGACTTTGTAAGAACATAAAAGATAACAAAACAGATAAAAATGTAGTCAAAGTGAGACAAATAAATATAACTCTGTATCAAGTTGGTGACAGTCACAGGGGAAAATGATTTCAAGAGACATTGGAATACTGCATTTTGACTATACCTTCCCCGTACATTATAGTCCTATGAAAAAGTGAGCCACAGAAAGACCTTAAACAGTATTTAGTAGTCTTGTTTCTGTAATATTGAATACTGTTGTTTCACAAAATTATAGATATTGGAATAAAGAAAATACGTATACTAATGTTATACCAAGATTTTCAGTATAAGAAATAGATACAAATATAAAATGAAAAAATTTAGCCAGGCGTGGCGGCGGATGCCTGTCATCTGTCACTCTGAGAGGCTGAGGCAGAAGGATCACAAGTTCAAGACCAAGCTGGGCAACTCAGTGACTTAGCCAGACTCTGTCTCAGAATAATGCAGCTCATGTGAGGGCCCTCAATTCAATCCCCAGCACTGACTCAAAACAAAACAAAACACTTTCTTGTGATCCTTAATATGAATTCAAAACACCAATTTTAATGTAAGATTTATTTTTTAAAAATATCTTTCCTATCTCTGTTTACTAAATAAACTGAGAAGCAATGATATTTAGTGGCAGTGAGTAGCCCTGAGCCTCAGATTAGGATCACTACGCCCAAATGAGCCAGAAATGGCTGGCACTGGACTGTATACAAAGCGTTCCTGGAAGGTTGTCATTCTAGATGACAAAGAAGCTGTCGAAAGCCACGGGGAGTGTCCATGGACACAGGGACCAACCTGAAGACTTAAGCTGCTACAACCCAAGCGTCACAAAAGAATTATGATTGCTAGGAACTAAAACATTGAATATATAAAAACTCATGAATTTATAATGCTACTCAGAAGAAATTAAAAAGGTTTTCTTATAGGGATTGCTGGAACATTAATTCATTTATGAAAACTGATAACTAGAAAGGGAAAGAAATTAAGCATCTACCTTGCATTTCTGTATGGACTGGATTTTCAAATACCAAATAGCTGATGAGAGAAAACTTATTTATAGAAGACTGCAGAAACAACCACAGTGTTAAAAATCATAATTTTGCAAACTTTACGGAAATATCAGTGTTTATGACATCCTTAATGTCTGTTCTAATTACTGAGTGAAACCTAGGTAGTTGAATACATAAAAATTCTCTGCAAGGTTCTTTCAACTTGGCTACATGTATTAAAATTGTGTGTATGTGTATTGAAATGGGGTCTCATTATGTTGTCCAGTTTTGACTTGAAGTTGTGAGCTCAAGTGATCCTCCTGCCTCAGCCTCCCAGATACCTGGGACTACAGGTATTTGCCAGGATACCTAGCTCGAAATTTTTATACTTAAAAAACACTAGGCCTGGGAAGGTAGCTTCACTAATAAAGTGTTTGTATGGTAGCACAAAGACCCAAGTTTAATTTCTAGCACCTAAGGGGGAGGGGGCCTCTTAGTTAATTGGAAGCCTAAGGTCAAGAGATTGCAAGACTGAGGCCAGCATTCAGAGTGAGAACCTGTCTCAAAAGAGAAGGGGCTGGAAATGCAGCTCAGTGCAAGGCCCTGGGCTCAATCATCAGTGTGGGGAAAAAAAGTAAAAAGTTAATTTACCGGGGAACTTTATAATAGATAGAAGCCAAAAACCGCTGAGCCACATCTCAGCCCCTAGAGTAGGTGGTGCGTGAGGGGTGTGTGTGTGGGGAATAGTTTCTCACTAAAAATCTCTCTAAGCTGTTCAGACCAGTCTGGAGCTCCTGGGCTCTCTCCTGCCTCAGCCTCCTTAGTAGCTGGAACTACAGACACACCCACCCTAGAGGAACATTTTGTTTTGTTTTGTTTTGTTTGTTTTGAGACAGGGTGTTGCTTTATAGTTCAGGCTGGCCCTCAGCTCACTAAGTAGCCCAGGATAACCTCGAACTCAGCAATTTTCCTGCCTCAGCCTTCTGAGCCATCATGTTCAGCATTGTGGTATGTGGTATTGATTACTGGTAGGCATGAGTCATCACACCCAGTATTGTGGTATGTGGTTACTGGGATCAAACCAGAGACTTTGTGCTTGATAGGCAGGTGCTGGAACCACTGAGCTAAATCTCCAGCCCTAGAGGAACATTTTTTTTTCTTTTTGAGACAGGATTGCACTTTGTAGTTCAGGCTGGCTCTGAGCTCACTATGTAGTCCAGGCAAGCCTGGAACTCAGCAGTCCTCCTGTCTCTGCCTCCCGAGTGCTGAGATTAAAGGCATGAGCCACCACACCTGGCACTGTGGTATGTGGTATTGATTGCTGGTAGACATGAGTCACCATGCCCAGCATTGTATGTGGTTATTGGGGATCGAACTCAGGACCTTGGCATTTGCAAGACAGGTGCCAGAACCACTGAGCTAAATCTCTGGCCTAGAGGAACATTTTTAATGACAATGTGAGGATATATTCAGGCAACTAAATAATGTTGGTAATTCTATAAAATAGTAACTCAGTACTTCAAAAAAAATTACATGAGGGGGAGGCATAATTGTCATAGTAAGAGTCAAAAATTGACCAATATAAGCGGTGGACTACTTTTGGATTCCGATTTGAAAAAAATCACCTGTAAAAAGATTTCCTTGGAGAATAATTGAGGAAGACTGATCATAAACTAAGTATTAAGTAGAAGTAAGGAATTATTATATTATATCATTATAATGGTATTGGGGTTGTATAGTTTTATGCCTTTCCCAGTTATAGGTATGTCCTGATATATTTATGGGTAAAATAATATGATATCTGAGATCAACTTTAAATGTCCCTATACCCTCCAGGAATGAAAGTAGGGAAGATCAAGACAGGCAGAATGTTAATGTGGTCTCCTCTCCTCTGCTCCCTCGGCCCAGCTGAGGCCAATCTTGGGGCTTCTAGAAGAGTCATGCTGGCAGATGGTACAAGCCACGGGAGAGTAGTGAAGACAGAGCCACTGAACCAATCCCGCCTTCTTTTAATTTAAACTCATTCAGGTTGGGTTTCTGTCATTTGCAGCCAAAGGCATCCTGAAGAACACACTTGGGGACAGAGACATGTCATATGAGAGACACATTCATCCGTGTGTGCTGTGGCAGATCGAGGCCGGGCCCCACCACAGGAAGCTCTCAGTGGTGAAGTTGTGCTTTGCCCCGCAGTCAGAGGTCAGAGGGAGGGAAGCAGTCCTGGGGAAAGGACGAGATTCACAGGGAAGGTGGTATCTGAACAGGAAGGCTGAGGAAGTGTTGTTAGTTGGGGAAGACTGGGGGAGGGCACGGCAGCATTTGATGGCCTCCGCGTGTCTCTGCCATGCACCTCCTGTGCCATGGGTGCTGCTGCCTCCCCTCTGGATGCTGCGAGGCTGATGACGTAAGGGCAAGCAGGTGAGGGGCTTCCTGCCCAGGGCCTGTCCTCACCCTTCCCCTGGAGGGAGAAGCCACGAGAGTGTCAGAGAACTTCTGCTCCCCAGGTTGACCTTGTCCACTACGCTGATCCCAGGGCCACTCTGCAGCCCTGAAGCTCTGGGGGCTGGAAAAGGGACAGCGAGCTCACTCCACCTGCCACATAGGCTGAGCCACATGAGTGCCCGTCCCTTCTTGGCCAGGAATGGGGTGCCAGGCAAAGTGCATTTCCTCCCTAGCCTCCCCCAAGCTCGCAGAAATGCTTGCGGGGTTCTGGGGCCTGTACAGCCCTCGCTGAAGGTGAAATGTGCCACGTCACAAAGGAAGAACCTTGCACACTCACACAGCAGAGCCAGCTGGGCCCCCAGAGCGGGAGGGGTTCTGAGGCTCAGTGTGGAAAGTGTCCTGAAGGAGGTGACATTTGACCTAAGCATGAGGGACGCGCCAGACGTTCTCAGGTTAAGACTCCTGGAAAGCAGAGTCCTTCTCAGGTGGAGAGGACAGCATGGCATAAGATCCCAGAGGGGGAAGCGTCCTCACAAAGAACTGTGACTTCCCTGCCAGAGTACAGGGTGCCCAGGGGACATGGCAGGGGAGGCTGAGGCTGAATCATATGTAAATGCGAAGCTGCACCCAGGAGCACTGAATGCCACGGTGAGGGCCAGGCTGGCGCAGGAGCACAGCAGGCTCTCAGAGGGGGACCAAGTACCTCCTGCCATGGTCCTCTAACAGTCCTCTGGGCTGGTCCCTCAGTTACCCTTGACGACCCTGTGGCCTTGGGTGAGTTACTCAAGTGCTCAGCATCTCCAGCTGTAAAACAGGAGGCGAGGACTCACCTCAAAGCTGCTGTGAGGACCGACCGGCCTTGTAAACAGACAGCAGCCGCTCATCCAGCCCCTAACCCAGCCTCCGAACCGGCCTCCTGTTTCCTTCTTCCCCAGTCACTCCTGGAGGCTCTCTCTCTCTCTCTCTCCTGACTTCTGGGGGCCCCAGGAGCACCTACCTTTCATGGCCTGGACCCTGGGGCCTGCGCCCAGCAGTGCCACTGCCAGCAGCAGACGGGGCCCCAGCTCGGCCAGCATCTCCTCGGGTGGGTCAGGATCTGAGGGTCTGGGCGGGGGCAGAGAGGTGGAGCTGAAAGGGCCTCCGAGCTAATGGTGGTGTGAATAATTCATCGGCCTCGAATTAGTAAGCTGATGCCCAGGTGCTTCCCCTCCGAGGTGCTGGATCTGGTGTCACCAGGTTGACACCAGGTTGGCGCTCTGAGATCTGCACTGTCACGCTGTACCCAGAAGGGAACAAGTGGCAGAGAAAGGGGCCAGGGTGCCCAGTCCACCCCAGTCCAGTCTCTCACCAGACGGGTAACCTGGGACAAGCTGTGTAACTCTGGCCCGTCTCCTCCTCCACCTGGGAGACCCCTCCAGCCCCCACTCTGGGGCCCTCGGAGAAGGAGGTGGGCAGGAGGTGGGCAGCTTGTGCTGAGGCATGCGTAGGCACTTGCCCCTGGCTTTTCCCACTCTCCACCCTGCAGGGAGCAGCAGGAGCCTTGAGTCCATGGGACAAGCTGTTTCCAAGTGTGAGGATTCACTCAGAGGGAGAGAAGGCCGTGGACAGCAGAGAAGGGGACATTTGTTGTGGCACAACGGACTGGAACTTCAGAGCTGCCCTGCACAGCTCTCAGGGCAAGAGGCTGTGGTGCAGGCTGGGCAGGAGCACTGAGCGCTGCCTCCATTACTCACCCACAGCCTCGCTTGGATGCCACTGTGTGCCCATCGGTCCTTCGCTGGGAGCGGGCACTGCAGTGTTCCCTCAAGGACCCTGCCACACAGGAAATGTGAGCTTTCTTTTCCTCTGGGACTCGCTGGTTCAGCCCAACCCAATACACTTGCTTCTTTCCCCCTTGGTACTGGGGGTTGAACCCAGGGCCTTTGCACTGAGCTGCGTCCCCAGCTCCTTTTTTATTTTTTATTTTGAGACACTAAGTTGCCCGGGCTGGGCTCCAACTTGGACACGTCCTGCCTCAGGCTTCCAGGGCGCCGAGATTACAGATCACCATGCCTGGCTCCAACACACATGAACTTGGTTTTCGTGTGGTACCTGTGCCTGGAGTGGGGACACTGGAGGAAAGGTGTGCATGGGGTCCTGGGAAAGCCCACAGGCTCTGAGCCCAGCGCCCTGGGCAGGGAGCAGGCATGGGAGCTACTGCAGCGCCCAAATGAGGTTGTAGGTGGGGCTTCTCAGCCAGCCTGGCTCAGAGGTAGGAACAGGCGAGGTTCTCTCCGCCCTAGAGGAGTAGGACGTCCTACTTTGACAGGCCAGGTGCCTCAGGCCTGCCCACCTGTTAGATGTCCCGAGGGAGCAGGGGCTGCCAGCTGACACTCAGGCCCCAGGAGTTGTCTTACCTCTGTGGTTGATTGGCAGAAAGAAAGATTCACCTGCTCCCGGCCATTTTGGGGGTGGTGGAGGGGGAGCTTTTATTAAACTTCAACTTTGAATGAGAGACAGATAGAGCCAACCCAGCATCTGCAGGGCCTGGTTCTGGGGCCCTCAGGGAGCTCAGGGAGCACTGACAACTGGAGCCCATCACGTGCTCCTGCCTCGACAGCCCTGCTCTTCGGGGGGGGGACCTCCGCAAGAAGACGCTGTGACATGCAGTCTGCTTGACAGGGGACCCTAGGAGGATGTGAGACAAAGACGAGTGAGGAGAAGCAGGTATTAAGGAGCAGACTATCCCTGCGGTCACTTCCGGGAGACGGTGCCCCACTGTCCATCCTGACGAGGGGAAGAAGCAGAGTGTTTTTGGTTTGGTTTGGTTTGGTTAATTTTAGTTTTTTGAGACAGGGTCCTGCTTTGTAATTTAGGCTGGCCCTGAGCTCACTATGTAGTCCAAGCAAGCCTCAAACTCCCAGAAATCCTCCTGCCTCTGCCTCTGCTGAATGCTGGGGTTACAGGTGTGTATTACTACACCAGGCACTGTGGTATGTGGTAAGGGATCAAACTCCAGACCTTGAACTTGCCAGGCAGACACCGGAACCACTGAGCTAAATCCCTGGCCCAGCAAAGTGTTTTGCTACAATCCTCAGCTGCCCAGGATATTACAGGGACATCCAGCCTGCCTTTGCCTGGTTCTTTGACCACAGACAAGGGCAGGACCATGACAGGGCATCTACTGAGCCGCTGCATCAAGAGATTGTCATCATTTTGTGACTTGATATGCTCGAGTTGTCCCTGAAACATTTGTTCCACTTCCTGGGATAACGGCTTCTCCTCCTGGAACTCTCATACACTTTCCAGTCACATAGACCCTGGGGACTGCCATAGTGGCCCTTGGATCAGCAGTTCCCAAGGCAAACCTCACTGCCTGTCAACTCTTAACTTGCCACCCCGGCATGGCCTCGCTCTGTTTGCTGCAAAGCCAAGACACTGAGCTCTGAACTCGGGAGCCTGTCTCAACCTCCTTTCCTCCCACCTCCTACCTACTGATCACACTTGAGCCTGATGCCACCTTTGCCTCAGAATGACTTCCGAAGTCACCTCGAACCAGGCTCAGGATCTCTTGCACTGTGACAGCTGCCCCCTTGCTGGCCTGTGCATCCCTTTCCCTACCCAACCCAACCCACTCTCTAGAGTCCTTCTAGAATGCTATCGGGGCATGTCTCTTCTCTTCTCGGGGTGAAAGCCAAAGTGCTTGGCTTGGCACTCACGTCCCTTCAAGATGCCTCCCCAGGTCACAACAGACTTTCTCACCTTGAGCTCCTCAACCCCACCGCCCGACATTTCTTCATTTTTCTACACATGCTGTGCCCATAGCCTCCAGCCCTTCTTTCTGCTCCATCGTTAATCAATCGATTCTTTTCAGTGTTCAAACACTTGTTATGCCCGGGATGGCAGTGCCTGCTGGTAATCCAGCTACTACAGATTCGTAGGCAACAAGATCACAAGTCCAAAGCCAGCCTGGACAACCTAGACCCTCTCTCAAACTAAAATAAGAAGAGTGCTGGGAACATAGCTCAGTGCTCCCTGGGTTCAGTCCTCAGTATCACAGAACCAGAACAAAATGAACACTTGTCCTGTCCTAGAGGCTGCTGTTCTGGCCCCACCCAACACTGTGGGTCCCTTCTCACTGGCTGGCTGGTCTTTCTGAGGATTCTGCCTTCAGGGCTGTCATCCAGGGCCCTTCACAGGGCTTCGTCTGGAACATGCCTCCTGCCCCACTGCCTCACCCTGCACATTCTAAGCACTCAGGAGCTATTTATGGACGGAAGGGATCAGGGTCAGAGCCTCTGTTCACAGCGACAGACCAGGCACAGCGGAGGGCTACGCAAGGCGCCGAGACACAGATCTACACACCAGCAGGACACACTCGTGTCCTTATTCGCTTGAATCCCGTTCACCTGGGTCCATGCTCATAACTCTGCTTATAACTCCTCAGGCTGCCTTCTACAGTGCTTCTCATAACTGCAGACAATTACTTCGTAGAGGTGTGGAGGCCAGAAGTCTGAGGTCAAAGTGCTGACAGATTTGGTGTCTAGTGAGAGGCCATTTCCTGGCTGTATCCTGGGTGGAAAGGATGGGAGTCTCTAGGTGGTCCCTTTTATAAGAGCACTAATCCCAAAAGGATTGACCATGTCCCAGAGACCCCATCTCTCAAGCCACTGTCCTCAGGACTAGGCTCAGCCAGCCCCAGGAGCAGTAGCATGGAGCTCCTACCTCCCAGCCACGTGGGCTCAAAGCCCAGCTCTCGGAGTTACTACCCGTGTGGGCCGAGACAAGCACTTCAGCTCTTCAGACCTGTTTTTCTTCATCTGTGATAGGCGAAGAATGGTATCTGCCACTGGGTGCTGAAAGCACTGGGTGGTTTGTGGTGTGGGGGCCTCATAGCACATGTTCCTCTTCCTGGATTCCATTCCTATGAATGCCAAAAAGCCACACAGACAAGGCCCATTTCTTAACCTGTTTCTCCTTGAAGTCACCTTTCGGTGGGACCTCCTGCTGCCCCACTGCCAATCAGCAGCCTGGCAGGCTTCCTTCCTGATTGGCAAGGATGATGTGAGAAAAGAAGCAAAGGGTGCTGCCCCCTGGGTCATCGGGGTGTGCCCAGTCCACCCACAGGACAGTCACCCTTGGGCACTGGGTGCCTGTCATTGTCCCGCTGTGCTGGCTCTCACGGGCTGAGCCCAGAGGACCACTTCTCACACTTCCTCTCTCTGGCAGGCTCTGCAACTCTCAAGCTAGAGACACAGTGGCTCTCTCCGAAGGGGCATGAGGGTGCCACCCAGGGAGGGGAATGATGCCCTATGCCCCTGATTTTGCCACATCCCCCGGGTGTACCAGTGTCATCCTCTGTTGTGCCATTTCCTCGACATCTATGCGTCAGGTACAAGTCCCTGGTCTCTGGTTGACAGCTACTGTGAGTGTGGATGCACCCTGTGCTACAGCCATCACTGCCGTTGCCTGGTCCTCTGCACACAGACCCACCCCTGTGCACACACATGCTCCTCTGTGTACACACATGCCTCTCTGTGTCCCCGGATATACATCTAGACAGCATGTCTGCAGCTGTCACCGTGTCTACTTCTCCCTCAGGATATACACCAAGCTTTGGTGTGACTGTCCCTTGCTCAGGGCACATCTCTCAGTGCTGGCATCACACTGAGTGTTAGGTGTGCGAGTTTGCGAGGGTCACACGCCTGCCCGTGTCACTCGACCCTGTCACAGTCCCTCTGTTCTGTTCTGTTCTGTTCCCCAAGGGTGGACTATGAAGGCCATGTACCAGGAATGACATCACAGACATCCAGATGGGCAAGCGGCCAGGTGTCCCCAGGGCCCCTAAACACAGCATAGCCTTCTCAGCCTCCAGCTCCTGGGCTGATGGGAAGAGAGGGAGGAGGGGTTGCACTCGTTGCCTGCTGCAGACCCTCACCCCAGGCTCTGCCCCACTCCCTGTCTCAGTGAGCCTCCCCACCCTGTCCCCCTGTCATAGAGGAGAGCACTAAGGCCCAGCACCCAAAGGGCCTGCTCGTGGAGGACTGAGTAGAGAGGGCACCATTGTCCTGAGACAGGGCAGGCGCTGCTATTATCCACCAGTTAGTGGAAAGAGCAATGGTTTGGGTTCCAAACTCCCAGAGTTTGGGTCCCAGTTCCACATGCAATGTGCTGTGTAACCTTGGCTATGTTCTTCCACTCTCAGAGCCTCAGCTCCTACATGAGTAAAGTGAGCTCTTAATCATCTACCTCCCTGGGCGGCTGTGAGGACAGACTGTGTGACCTGAGAGGTGAAAGCACTTTGCAGGTGCCTGTGTGCTGGCAGGAGACAGGCGGTAACCCGCGCGGCCATGGGTGTCCTGTCCAGCATGTCACATCGGTTCCCTCATTTTGTCTTCATCACGGTGCTCGGAGGACCTAGCAGCCGTGCCTGCGGCACAGACGAGAAGCTGGGGGCAATCGGCTGCTCAGGGCCCCATCGCCACTACATGGTTGATTCAGGATTCAAACCCAGCTCCAGCTGGCTGCAGGGCTGGGGCTTGAGTCCTCAGCTATAGTCCCAGGGAAGCCTGACCGAGGGGCCCTGACAGAGGACAGTGATGGCCGGTTAGATCTCCTTCTTTGGTCAAGCAAGGGCCTCTAACGAGCCTGGGTATGTCAGAGGAAGGTCACGGCGACAGAAGGAGAAACTGCCCTGTGGCCCTCCTCGCCTTGGGAGAGGCTGCTGGCATGGCGGTCCCAAGACTTCACCCTCCAGCAACTGTCTGGAAGATTCTGCCACCTGCTTTGCCCCTCTGGACCGTCCTGTCCTCATCCCTCCTCACATCACAGATACACACACACACACACACACACACACACACACACACACACACATGCACGCACTCCTTACAACCAGTTCTCAGGGAGTGAGGACAGCTCAGCCCAGAGCCTTCCAGGTGCCTGCCCTGCACTGGGTACCAGCCTCGAGCCTCCTGCTCCACAGGAAGTGACAAGTGAACCTCCCGACCGCCAGACATGTTCGTGTTCAGCTACATCCAGGCTTACGTGACTGGGGGCAAGTTCCTAACCTCTCCTCCATGCCTCACCTGGGAAGTGGAAATAATGCATTAGCATTTGCAAAGGGTTTAGAGCAGGACTGCATGGCCTGTGCTCTTCTCTTTTTAGGTACCTGTTAATTTGAATTCACTTTAAAATCCTTATAATGACTTTGAAGAAGTAAAGACCCCCGGCTCCACTGCACTGGTGGTTAGGGTTCAGTCAGAACTGTCTTATTAATTCAACAAGCATTTATTAATCACCCACTTACTGTCAGGCCCATTATTCCACTTATTCCCCATAGGTCTGTGAGTAGGTATTAGTATCCCCAGTATTTCCAAGCCCCCCTTGGGGCAGTAGCAACTGGCTAATCCCTGCCCGGTTACTGTCTCCCCACAAGGACAGCAGAGCTCAGGGCTAAGTTTTGGCCCCGTTTGCAAAGGCAGGTGCTGAAGTCCTGAGAAGTGAAGTCATTTGTCTGAGATCACACAGCCATTCAGTGACACAGCTGAGGTTGGAACCTACTATCATGTGACCAGCTTGGCAGTCTGAATGCGTCCTAATTCTGCCCATGTGGAGCACCTCTGGCTGGGCACAGACCGAGCCTCTGGATGCTCAGAGTGGCAGGGGGCTGGGGCCAAGACCTCCAGAGGTTCCTTCACTGAGTACCCAGGGCCCCTCCTATCTGTGCCTGACTCCTCTATCTCCCTCATACTGCCCAGCCATGCCAGCCAAGGCAATCTTCTCAGTCCCTCCGTCAAGAAGGGGTTGGCCAAGCTTCCAGAGCCCAGATGCAGATGCTGTGACAGTCATTCTGGGGCGCTGGTTGAACACAGGCCCACCTGGGAGGTGAAAGGGAGCAGCCAAACTGGTGGAGGAGACTACCAGAGAGCAAGTCGGACCTCCTCTTCCTGTCTGGCCATGGAAACAGGCCAGAGAGGACAGAAAGAAAGACACACCAGTGTCTGCTGGGTACTGGGCCGCAGACCGGGCCTTGTGCACTTGCTCAGGGACTTCTGCAGCTCCGTGAGACGGGCCCCTCCAGAATCAGGCCTCTCCGGAGCGCAGCGGAGAAAGCTTTGCTGACATGGAAAGGAACGAGTTATTTAGTCTGCAGCATGGTCAGGGAGGTAGGAATTATGATCCCACTGAGGAAACAGGCTCGGAAAGGAGGGAACTGACAACATCAAATGCTGCTGAGAGATGTGCCAGACACCAGAGGCCTCGTGGGGCACACAGGGCGGGGGAGGGGGGTGGAAGGCAGACTGTGGCGGGTGAGGCAGGGAGGGAGGTATGAGCAGCTCTCCCAGGAGAGGCTGAAAATCCGAGAGGGGAGAGAGAACCATACAGGGGAGAGCAGGACAGCGAGGGCGCATTTCACGGGAAGAGATAGAGGTACTTTTTTCCCTTTCCTTTGCTTTAATGTGGGGGAACCTGGGACAGGCTCAGCGCCAGTGAGCACAGCCAGTAGAGGTTCCCTAGAGGAAAAGATCCATGGGGTCACTGAAATGGGCATGGTGGGTTGCTCCTTGGTGAAGACTCACACCTCATAATGGGGCAGAGGAGAGGCTGAGGTTTCCCTGTGGGTGAGGCCCTGAGCGGAGCGCTTAACTTCCACCTTCTCTACCCCTGGAAGCAGCCTCAGGAGGAAAGGAGTTACTCCCCGTTTTTTTTTTTTTTTTTTTTTTTGTCTGAGACAGGGTCTCGCTTTGTAGTTCAGGCTGGCCCTGAGCTCACTATGGAGCCCAGGCAAGCTGCCGCGAACTCAGCAATCCTCCTGTCTCTGCCTCCCGAGTGCTGGGATTACAGGCCTGAGCCACCACACCCGGCATTATGGTATGCGGTGTTGAATGTTGGTGGGCGTGAGTCTCCACGCCCAGCATTATATGTGGTTACCGGGGGTTGGAACTCAGGACCTTGTGCTTGTGAGGCAGGCGCCGGAACCACTGAGCTAACCCTCCGGCCCTACACCCCGTTTTGTAGAGACGTGTTAGCAGAACTGCCCATCCTGGCTCATCCGTCCATTCCGCAGACACTACTGCTGCTCTCACAGGCCAGACATGGTGTCAGATGGTGGCAGGGGAGACAGCATCACCGCTGTGCTCATGCAGAAGCACCACTTTCTCCATTAGCTTTTTGCCTCTGTGCCTCTTTGCCAATCACGCCTGCACATGGAGTGTGAGGGAGCAGTGGGCACTGCTGCCCTGCTACTTCTACCACCCTGCCCACCCCAGGGGTGGGGGGAGGTTTCTGTGTGCACTGAGGGGTTGCTCTGGCCACCTGGGAGCCCACTCAGGGTCGGAGGAGTGCAGGAGTCCCCGGCCTTGGAGAGGGAGCGAGGTGCTCAGCAGACACGCTCAGCTCCTTGTCCCTCAGTGGGCGAACCCTGAAACGGCTTCAGCCCTCTGGCGAGACCCCAGTACACTGAGCGCCAGATGCTGCCAGGGGTGCTCTGCCACCTTCACCCGATGGTCTTTCCTCCCCAACGCCTGCTCGCTTCCCTGACCACCTCCCGTGGACACTTCTTGTATCCAAATCCTTGCTCAGCGTCACCTTTGGAGCGAGCCCAGTCTAGATAATGCCATCCTGAGATCTGGGCCCAGCAGGCCCGCAGTAAATGCTTATTTTCACTCTCGCAGAACCAGATATCCTTGAGGATGGCACAGCTCCCCTGCTGTCGGCCCAGCAGCACCACCCAGGAGCAGGTGTGGGCCGGGGCTCGAGGGTGCAGCAAGGTGGGCCAGGTCAGGGCTCAGGTGCCTTCTGGGGACGGAGGCCACCTGGAGTCTGTGCCATAGCACATCTTGTCCATCCTCCCAGGCCCTCTGCTCCAGCTCAGGGCCCTACGGTCTGCACGCGAAGCTCCCAGGCTGATGCTGCTTGTGGCCAGTGCCGCCCATGCTCACCACCTCCCCTCTTTCCAGTGCCTGAGTGGTCAGCCCCGCTGGGGGGGGCAGGTTCCCCGAGTCCAGGCAGTGCCCCCAGCCTGGCCTGTTAGCCTACCATCTGGCCCAGGGTGCCCACCTGGCTGCTACTCTGAGCGCTAAACTCCCTGGTCAAGGCCATCACCCTGCCTGACACACTCTGTCAGCACTGAGAACAAGGGGCGACGTGACATGCTGGTCTCCAGCCAGAGCCTGTGGGACCCCCATGCTGACAGCTTTGCCACCGGCCACTCTGTGAACCCCTCACTTTTCCGCACGGCACTGGTACATGCCATCTGTCTGGAGTGAGCCCTGTGGGCCACACAGCCTGGCCTAACCTGGACCTCAATCCTCAGTCAGTGAGCGCCTAGGACAGCAGCCCCCACCTGGGCCAGGCCAGCAGCTTCCATGACTTACAGACGATTCAAAAAGAAAAGAAGTCAGATGGGTCCGCACTGACCCTTCAACAGGCTATGGAGACCGCACATGCGGTGGGCACCGCTGCCTTGGACTGGGGATTGTGTCACCCAGGGGCCTCTCAGCTGGATGGACAGAGCAGAAGCTCAGAGGGGCAGCTAGTGATGTCTTTGATTAATAAAAAATGAAAATAGAGGATGAATTAATAATGATTTAATATATGCAATTTGGGAACAAAATCTTCTAAAGCATGAGAAAAATAGTAAGAAGGAAAGGCTTCTCTTCACTCTCTTCCTTTCTTTTAGGATCTCACCATGTTGCCTGGGGTCAACTTGAAACTGTCTCAGCCTCAAGAAGAGGCTCTCTAGGCATCTGCCATTGAACTCTTAAAAAAACAAAAACAAAAACAAAACCTCTTGAATGAAAAGTTTGGGAAAAAATGGTCTGTCCTCAGGGGTTAGGGAGAGAAGAGAAGGCCACTGGGGACAGGGCCTTCTCTCTGACCTTAGAGACAACACTACCGTCCCCATTTTACAAGATGAGCAGACTGAGGTGTAGTGAGGCAAGATACTTGCTGTGGGTCATGGGGTTAACAAGTGTCTTGAACCTAAGTCTGCTTCATTTAAAAATGAAAATAGTAGCTGGCATGATGGTGCACACCTGGGATTCCAGCATTTGGAGACTGAGGCAGGATCATCTCAAATTTGCGGCCAGTCTTTGTTACATAGTAAGTTCAAGGCTAGCTTGAACTATATACCAAGATCTTATCTCAAAAGGGGAAGAGCTGGGGATGTAGCTCAGTGTCAAAGTCCCCAGGAAAACACACACACACACACACACACACACACACACACACACACACACACACACACTCTCTCTCTCTCTCTCTCTCTCTCACACACAAAGAAGGGGAAGAGGAAGGAGGAGAAAAGAGAAAGACTGTCGCTGAGATGCCTGGCGAGTTCTTCTGTTTGCAGTGGGGAAAAGAAGAATCCTAGGCAGAGGGAACAGCCATCAGGCCGCAGTGTGGGAATGAGTCACTCTTTCTGCTGGTTCCTCACCTTTCGAAGAGGGCCTGGCACACGGTAGGCACCAAGGCAGAGGCCTAAGCACTGGCTGGAGACTGTGGGGGCACAGAGGGCACAGCCTAGCATCAGGTAGGGAGAGGAAGAGAAAGTTTCCAGACCCCTAGTTTCTCAAGCACCTTGACCAGCCACATTTGATCATTTTTTTTATCTTTAAGTTTATAACTATATTAAACATAGGAAAAAAATATAATAGACATCAGGAAACCCATTACCCAGATTTACCAGAATGTTTAATTTAAATATTTTGGCAATGTTCTTTTTTTTTTTTTTTTGAGAGAGGGTCTCGCTTTGTAGTTCAGGCTGGTCCTGAGCTCACTATGTAGCCCAGGCAAGCCTGGAACTCAGCAATCCTCCTGCCTCTGCCTCCCGAGTTTACAGGCATGAGCCACCATGCCTGGCACTGTGGTATGTGATATTGATTGCTGGTGGGCGTGAGTCACCTGCCCAACATTGTATGTGGTTACCTGGGATAGAACTCAGGACCTTGGGCTTGCGAGGCAGGTGCCGGAACCACTGAGCTAAATCTCTGGCCCTTGGCAATGTTCATTTTAAATATTTTTATCATAAAATATAGGTGCAGATATGGCCCAAAGCGCCCCCCAGGCCCACCCTCCCATCTGTGCCCAGGGGTCCCTGCTGGCAGTTGGGCTGTCCCCTCCCCCACAGGTGCTCACAGTGAGCATTTGATGCTGCTGTTCCCACACAGTCTATGTTGCCACAGACAGATCCAGCCCATTCACTTTAACGACTGCCTGCTGAGCCCCTGGATGAGTGACTGTGTGCTGAGGCTGGGGGTGTAAAGTGCGGCAAAGTGGGCCTGACATGCACGAGGCTCCAGGGTTATCCCTAGCATGTCACGTGTGCGCACACGCAGAGACATGAGGAGCTGCTCCTCTCTTGTTTTTACCATGCATATATATAGCTGGGGTATAGCCCCATGGCAGAGCGCTTGCCCAGCATGCATGAAGCCCTGGGTTCCACTCTTAGCACCATAAAAAATAAGTTACTTTTTTTCATGGCTATATAAATAGGCTTTAGTTTTTGCTATTTCAACTGGCACAGTGCTATAAGAATCTTTATATATATCTCCAGCACTCATGTCACATGTGACCTTCACAACACTTATATTAACATCTTGGAATTTGTGTCCTTCTACACACAGGGGACTTGTTTCACATCTCAGAAGCTTAGTTTCCTCATCTGCAAATTGGGGCAATGAAATGGCACAAATTGTCAGGCGTGGTGATACACATCTGTATTCCCAGCACTTGGGAGGCTGAGACAGGAGGATCACTGTGAGTTCAAGGCCAGCCTGGGCTACACATTGAGACCCTGTCTCAAAAAAAAGATTAAAAAATGGCATAAATATTTGTGAAGATTCTGTGCTTTACTGTAGATGACAGGCACTTGCTCAGTGAATACGGCTCATTATCCCTTGGGCTTTTAATCCTCCACGGGGGCGACAGAGTGGGCGGCCTGGCAAGGCCCATGCTGGGTGCTCCAGGCTGATGGGCACAGTGGTGGAAAAACAGAGCCGCTGCCTGATGCTGAGGCCTCCCCAGGGGGTAACACTGAACCAGGGGCTCCCATGAGGAGGCAGGGACCAGAAAGCAGGGGACTGGCCAGGCAGAGAGAGCACCAAACGTTCAGGGAATGAAGGACATCAGAAAACAGGTCTAGTGGGTATGAGGGGTGGCAGTATACAACAGGCCTGGGGAAGTGTCCTAGGGCAAACTGGAGCCATGGAAACACAAGGCTGTGCCAGCTCGGGTCTGTGTGGAGGGAGGTTAGACTGGTCACAGTGTGGAGCAGGGTGTGATGGGAAGAGACAGGCTGGGGGACAGGAGTAAAGGTGACGTTGTGAGGGCAGACCTAAGGCGAGCCTGGCTTTGGCTACCCAGGTCTGACCCCAGCCCTTTGCTAGATGCCATCTTCAGGAGTCTGGGACTGCTGCTGAAAAGACAGGTACCTATCAGGTCATGGATCCGAGGACACTGTGACCTCCTGCTGCCTATGGGACAGGCCCGAAGCCTCCCTTGTCTGCCCCACTTCACACAGTGCCGTTAGGTCAGCAGCATGCTTCCCGCATGGGGCGGTACCAGGAGAGGCACGAGGAACGGGAGGCGACAGAAACCTGCCCAACTCCTTGAGGTCTGTCCTTGCACATCTCAACCGGTCCTCTTCTTCAGGGCTCATTTACCACCCAGTCATGAGCTCTCAAATGCCCAGTTGACAAGGCCCACGCAGCGGGGTCCTCACTGATGTCCCCGGATAAGGGATTGCACCTGTGGCCAGACTACACATGTGCTACATGGAGTGAGGGCAGGGGAGGGCGACCCGTTCTAGGAAAAGAAGCAGCTGCCAGCTACCAATGGGTGATCTTGCCCACTACTTGAACACCATCAAAGATGGAACAAAGGCATATGTGAGAAGTGCCTCTGACCCCCACCTCCATTCCTTACGTGGGTCCCCCGTGTATACCCTTTGTTATCAGAGCTTTTGAAACCTGGCCTCTCACGGCCCTGCTTCACTCCGGGCCCTCCACACCGCTAACACTCCGCCTTCAAGACTGCTGGGTGACACCCGCCTCCTCCCTCGTTGGCGCTCCCGGTCGGCTGCAGGAGTGTGAGCACAACCAGAGGATGCACTGATGGGGGAGGGAGAGCAGGAGGACCCGGCCTGGCAGGCGGAGGACACAGTCCCTGCTCAGAGCTTTGACTCTGTGCACCTTTCCTACTCCTCCCATGGCTAAGGGCCTTCCAGGCCCGCAGAACCCTGAGCTCAGGATGCTGCTTGAGAAACTCCAGATTAAATCGCATGGAAAGTTTCTTGGCTGTTGGTCTTTCCGCACGGTAATGGGTTCATACACATGGTTCGTGGAGAGGGCACAGCCTGCAGCCCACACCTGCTCACAAGGAACCTCCCCTGGGAAACAGTTGGAAGCCTTTGTCCCACCCCCAGCTGCTGAGTGCCCGATTTGGCCAGGACAGGAAAACCCTTTCTGACAAATCTAAACCACTTCAAGCCCTGATGCACAAATGGGATGAAACCAGAGCTGCTCTGGTTGAAGTGGGGCCTGGAGATCCCTCCAGCCGTCACTTTCTCTGCCAGCCCTGCCAGGAGCCCTCGGGCCCGTGGAGCTCAGTCTGAAACCTGCAGTGCAGAGTCATGAGCAACGATGAAATAAGGAGACATGGTGCCCACACGGTTTCACCGCAGCAAGTCATTTAGCTTCCCTGAGCCTCACTCTTCCCATTCACACAGGCAGCCTGCTAGGCATCCTTAACTTCCAGCTCTGATATGAGACAAAGATATGGTGAGGGCTGCACCCACCCTCGTGCTGTTCTGGGACTATAAACAGCCTCACTCAGGTTCTGTGGCTCCCTGATTCTAAGTCTCCGCTGCCTTTATCCCAGTCCCGGGACCGTCTATGCTCAGCCCCGTGCTGATACAGCACACTGAAGCCCAGGCTGTGACAAGCTGCATTCATTAATTGCAGCATGCTGCCCAGGGGCACAGGGATCCCTGGAGAGGGCATGGCTCTTGCAGGGTGGGTGGGCAGAGCTGGGTGGACCTAATCAGCAGCCAGTCAGTGGGCAGAGCTGGGAGAGGAACCCAGGTCTCCTAACTCCTGCTCTATCTTTAGATCTCCATAGCAACTGTCACCAGGGCACCAAGCTGAAGGTACAGGCTGAGTGTGGCTGCCTGCCAGAGGGGGGTGGGGCATTTGTCTCCCCTGCCTCTTCTTTTGCTGAGAAAGGACTCTGGGCTGGGCTCCTTAGGCAGGGAAGGGAGTCTGAGCATAGTGCTGTTTGCAGTGGCAAGGTTGGGCCAGGACAGAGGTAATCTAGGGTAACACCTCACCCTGAGAACACGGCCAATCACAGGATGCGAGGCCTTCAGCACATCGGGCTCAAGCACTGAAGGTGTCTGTATGTCATCCTTCTCCAAAGAGCACCTGCCTTCTCCCGGAGTCTTCCCTGACCACTCGGGAGCACCTGACCTGAGGCGAGGAAGGGGTCACAACTGGAGCCCTAGGAGCTCTAATCAGAGGGACCAGGCAAGCTCCCCTTCCCTCTCCTCTTCTTCTTCACCCTTCCCTCGCATCCTGGGCTCAGTGTGGACTTAAGTTTCCTCAGCAGAGTCCTCTGCCTCCTGAGTTGGATGCCCTCCTCTCAGGGCCCACAGTCCCCCGCAGACAGGATGCCAGCAGAGAATGACTATCCTCATGGGCCAGATGAAAAACGGAGACTCCCAGAGGTGAGGACGCTTGCCCAGGGTCACCCGGAAAGTTCTCAGGCCAGGTCTGGACTCCTGATTCTAGTGTGAGACCCCTGGACGGAGTTCTGGAGGGAGGCCAGGGCTAGAAGAGGAAGTAGGAGTCCTCCGCCAGGCCTGCACACATCAAGCACTTGGCCATGTCTTCAGTAAACTCGGGTGAGCCGCAGACCAGCACAAACGGCTTTCTCCGACAGCATCTGACCAGCTCTTTAACCAGGTCCGGGCCCAGGCGGCCAAAGTGGGTCTTCTCGCGGTAACTCCAGGGAAGCTGCTCTAGGGAGTCCTCCTAGGAAGACACAGAGGAGAGTGACTGCTGGGGGCTTTGCGGGGCTCACTCAGCCAAACGAGGAAACCGAGGCAGGGAGGGTGGGAGGCCAACTCTCACCAAGCCCAACCACAAGTCAAGTGTCTCTTCATCACCCTCACAGCAGCTGCTGTAGATGGGGCACAGGGAGGAGGGACTTCCCAGGAACACAAAGGGCAGCGGCAGGCCCAGGACTCGTCCTGCCACATCTTGCTGCCTCCCAGCAGCCACTGCACCTGGCACTGAGTGGAAGTGTCCTTCCCTGAGGGCTCCCCAGAGTTCCTTCTAGGCTGTCTACCACCGTCACCGCGGGGCATACTTCTTGTCATCTGTTTTAAGGTTTTGGTGACTTGACAGATTCACTTGATGGATATTTCCAGAGGATGCGCTGTGCTAAACAATGGGGACACAGCAGCTGCTCAAACACGAGGCCTCACCAGGAGGACCAGGTTCCACCATGGAATGTAGGCCCCGCCTGGGAAGCAGTCACCAGGGTTCTCTCCCTCAGGAGAGCAGGGAGCCGCTCTCCAGGGATGCGGGAGGCCTGAGGGACAAGGCTCCTTCTCTTCCTGCCTCTCTAGTCTTGGCTTGAGGCTTTTCTCCTCAGGGTCCCAGAGTGACAGTTTCACATCCCTTGACTTGGGGGAATCAGTTTGTTTTTAAGTAAACATTTTATTGAAGTGTAACATATGCCAAGAATTATAAATCATTAAATATGTATGCTTTTTTTTCTTTTTGCTATATATTTATTTCAGGCTGGCCCTGAATTCCTAAAGGGCCAGCTGAAAGAATTTTAATGAAGAGACTAAACCATGTAACGAGCACACAAGTGAGGAAAAGAGCCAAGTGCAGGGTGGGAAGACCAGCTGCTTGTTCCCAGGCTGAGGGTGCAGGGAGGGATGTGAGCTGGAGCTGCCCCATGCCACGTCCCAGCTGAGCAATGGCCTCTCTGAGTGACGGGACGAGGGGACAGGCCACGAGAGTCCCTGTGCCGTAAATGCCGGTAGGGCCCTCTTGTCTCATGTGTGCTTGCTGCAGCCCACCTCCTGGGGCTGGTTGGACCTCTGGGCCCTCTGCAGCTGATAGGAGGCCTCACCTCCCATGTCCACTGTCCAGCCCTCAGGCCAGTCGGGTGGAGGCCTTAGCCCCAGGATGGACTTACATCTCAGTGGAAGTGGCTGGGGCAGGGGACCCTGAGGATCTATGTTGCTGGATCCACGCAAGGGGGCCCTCCTGAGGCCAGCGAGGGCAGATGGGAAGGAGCCACCAGTTACTCTGCTTTGCTGCCCAGCCATGATACCCGTCCACCCACCTGCATGACCTCAGGCCCCTGGCAGCATCTCAGCCACCACCCGAGGCTGAAGGTGAACTTTAATGCATGCCTTAAGGCCAGGAGCAAGTGCTACCCCAGGAGGCCCTCCCTTCAGTCATTGGTGTCCTGGACATTCTCTGGCACTTTGTGCTGTCTGTGCTGACAAGCAGGACCTCTCAGTGGGACCACTTGGGTTCAGACCAGCTTTCCACAGGCTTGCTGGTTATTCTAACCAATATTCTTAAGCTCTCTGTGCTTCAGTTTCCAAATCTGTGATGGTACAAGGCGCAGGAAACTGGTGGGATTATATGAGTTAATAATAAGTGCTTTTAATGGTGCCAGGGCCAAGAAGGTACCTGCAAGGAAGCCCTAATCTCTGTCCCACGCTATCTGCCCTAATACAGGCAAGTGCCCAGAGGGCTGGGAGAGGATCACATTCATTTTTGTGTCCCTAGCATCTGGCATGGACTTGGGGATCACAGAGGAAAAGGGGTGCTGGCTAGCAGTATGAGTCACTACCCTCATGGTTCTTAGGCTAGATGGCTGTCATGGGTTTGGGGTCTTCTGTTACCCCACCCCTTGTGCCCACCCATGGCACTCCCTGCTCTAGCTGCTCACCAAGCCCAAGCATGGCTCTCCGGATGTCCTTGCTGACCTTCCCTCCTGGGGACCCAGGAACTCTGGCCCGGGGGAGGAAAAGCCAGCTCCCAGCCACAGTGGTGAGGCCCACCCAGTGGTCAGGACCCTCCACCTCACATCCCTCCATGCCAGGTGAGCTGTGTCAGATGTAGCAGGCTGCAGGTTCTCGAGCTGGATGCCGCCTACTTCCTCATACCTCCTCCATGATTCCCTGCCCCCACCATTCAACCGAGGGACCTTCCCAGGCCTCCCTGCCTGGCCACGGTATGAGGATGCCTCGACTCTTGTGTCAAGCCCGGCCCCTCTCTGTGTGCCTACGTTCCTGTGGTCTGCGGCTCCACCTCTCCCTGTGCGCCTTGGGCTGCGGGTCCCCATGGGGCTCGCCCTCCATCACTGGTTACCCAGGGTGTGCCCTCTCGCCCTGTGCTGTGGACCCTCCCTTTCTTTACCCATTCCCTCTGTAGGGATGTTGGGGTGCTGCCTTACTACATGAAGTCATATGACATGGTTTTCTCTGTCAGCTGCTGATGCGGTCCTCACTCTGCCTGGCACCACGCTGAGCACTGAAGAGAGTGCTGCAGGGACATGTGGTCCTAGCTCCAAGGCACATCCCATGGCAGCACCTGTCCTGATCCCACAGCCAGGGCCCAGCCAGACGACTGACAAGGACAGAGGGTGACAGAGGCAGCCCAGGGTGTCAGGGAGGAGCTGGAGTTCAGGAGGGAGCGGCCCTGGGCAAGATCTGCTCACCTGCCAGAGGTGATGCTCAGACCGACATGGCACCCCTGGATCTGACTGTCTTAACACCCGCCTTCAGCCAGGTGTGTGGTGGGTGCTTCCCAGACCAGGGACGAGGGTGGCCTGGGGTAGAAGCCACAGCCAGTCCTTTGGGTGGGTGCAAGGGGACTGCAGGGCCTCAGGGAAGGGAGTTGCCATGTGGGGCTCACCTGGCTCAGTACGAAGACAGTGCGGACATTCCAGAAACAGGCCTGCTCCTGCAGGAATGCCTTCAGGTAGATGCTGTCAAAGGTCTTGAAGCAGCAGACAAGGGTGACAAAGGTCTCATCATCAGCGTTGTCTGTGATGCTCTGTAGGATAGACACCATGGGGGCCAGGCCCGTGCCCGCAGCCAGCATGAGGAGCTCACCGTACTAGGGGGAGAGGAACAGTTGGAGTGGGCTCTCACCCCACACACCCGGCATGGTAGTGCTGCCCTCTCCTGGGCTTTCCTGAGTGGACGGCATTGGCCTCCCTGGAAGGGTGTCCCACCAGATTGGGTCCTGCCTGTTAGCTCTTCCAGGAGGCCACGCTGGCTTGAGGAGGGCAGGTGAGGTCTGTGTGATAGACGTTATGGAACCCTGAGGCTGAAAGGGAACTATGGGTACAGCCACCATCCCCACAGAGGGGGCCTACACCTCTGGTTAAGACAGCTCTCTGTTTCAGACTGCTGCAGGGGAGTAGGTAGCGCCCAGTGTCCTCAGAGGAACAGGCCAAGCCCTGGCCAAGTGTCAGTGGCCAGTTGGGCCATTTCTTTCCTTTTTCCTCTGGGCCCTAAACCCCTCTAGGTGAGAAATAGGCTTTTGAGTGTTCCCAGCATGCAAAGCAGTAGCCACAGGCATCAGGAGACTCCCTCAGGACAGGTGGCCAAAATGACTCACTGAATACCTGCCCTAGCCAGGAGGCACAGAACAGTTCCTAGGCCCTAAAGTGGAGATAGTGTGTCCCTATAATCCCAGGGCTGGGGAGGCTGAGGCAGGAGGACTGCCCCAAATTTGAGGCCAGCCTGAACTACACAGGCCAGTGTATTTGAAGAACAGAAACAAGAATAACAACAAAACACCAGGGCTTAGCACAGCACTAGAATACTGTGGAGGAACACAAGCATACATATGTTGTGCTGTGTGTACCATGGGGCAGGAGAAGCTGAGCGCTCTCATGACAACTAATAAGTGAGTTACCACATGCCAAGTGCTGAGGCCAGGGCCTGCACACAGGAAGTGCTGCCTGTCTGATGTCATTATTATTTATAGTGCTGGGGACTGAATCCAGGGTCTCTTGGGTGCTAGGCAAATGCCTTCCCACTTAGCCACAGCCCTAGCCCTGCCAGTTTTATTATACACATACCCAAGTGTGTGTGCATGCGCATGCATTTATGTGTGTGTATGCTTATGAGTCCTCAGGCACAGGAGAAGGCTTGGAAGACCATAAACTGGGGTAGGAACCTGTAGGAGGACTGGTATGTCTACAGGCACTGTTTTCTTCTATTTGTCTCTCTAGATCTGATGTTTTGGGGGAGTCATGAACATGCACTGCATTCATAATAAAGGAAGCAATAACATGTGTTTTAAAATTAAACATGAAGAGTGGTGAGGCAAGCCTGATTCATTGTTTTCTTCTTGCTTGGTTTTCCTAATTATAAAGGTAAGAGGTGCTCACTGCAGATAACTCAGAAAGTATAATGAAGAAAGTAAAAATCACCCAGAATTTCACCACAGAGAGCGACTTACTCTCTTTGCATTCTCCTTGCATATTTTTTGTGCAATTATTTCCCAAATTTGTATATTTGGTTTTGTATGGAGTGGTTGCCACTTGGTTGTATAGCCTAGGTAAGCATAGAAAATAACTTATAATTTTAAAATCCAGGATCTATCTTATCAAGGTACCTGTAGCCCCATCCACCTGTTCCCCTTGTGGCTGGATATTCAGCTGTCTCCACTGTTTGCTATTTTAAATCCAGATGCCACAGTATGCCAAAGAGTTGGCATTTTAGATTCTTTCTGTATGACAGACTTCCGGAAGTGAATTGCTGGGTCAAAGGGTTTAAAGACTCTTAAGACTCTCGGTACATGCTGCCAAAGTGTGTTCCAGATATGCACCAACTAATGAGAAAATCCTTTCTGAGGAAGTTATTGGAAGGATTTGGCCATGCCAAGAAGATGAGGGCAAGAGTCTTCTGAGCTGGGCAGCAGTGGGCGCCTCTGCAGGGAGCCACAGGCTGCATTCAGTGTCATGAGCAGAAGAGCAGTGGAACACCATAGCTCATAGGTCTCAAACGCCAAATACACAAGTTGGTTTCCAAAGCAATGGGCAGCCATGAATAGTTCTGGAAGATGGGTCATTTTTTAGTGCCTATTCCATCTCCTCCCACATCCAATTCCAAGGATCCTCTTGGGATTGGATTTAAGCTCAACACTGGTAGAGTGAGATTTCACAGGCTGAAACATGACAATCCCAGCCCTGTGGGAAAGCTGGGGACTTCTCAGCATTTAGGGCACCGGCACTACCTGGTTTGGTTCATAGGAGAAGTCTCCGAAAGGTCCTCGCCAGAGAGCTGTGTCTCCAGCTCTCCAGGACTCGACGTACCGGGACATCAGCCCCGTCTGGTAGCACTGGAAACAGACATAGCAGGAGGTCAGTGCGACAGGCAAGTGCTGCCAATCACATGCCAGCCATGCGTGGGGAGCTCTTCCTGCCTGCTGAGGGCTGACATGTGTGATCCCGTGTGATCTTCCTCTGAATCCCACAAGATAAGCCCCAGAAGCTCACACACATGGTGGAGGGCAGGGCTGAGCGGCAAATCCACAGGACTGAAGCCTTCGCCAGAGCTTTCAAGCCCAAATGCCTGCAGGGCCAAGGAGGAAACAACCCTGTGAAGAGCCAGTGATGTCCAGCGGCAGCATGCTCTCTGACCAGGGTCCGGGGGGCAGCCAGGCTGGTGGGGATGGTGACAAACTGGTGCGGAATGAATACTCTTCTAAGGGGGAAGCCCTCTGCAGGTTCTGGTCCTTCCTTTGGGAGATAGATGCTACCAGATCTTTCTAAGAGGGGCAGGAAATCCATATTTTTATTTTAATGTCCCGTTTTTAAATTCAGAAATTAATCAAAAATTTAAAAACCCTATGTAGGCCAAAGCCAAATACTGCATTTGTGCGCTAGGTGCAGTCTGCCCATTTGTAGACTGCATCATCCTGCACCATCTCTTCGTTGAATGGAACGAAGAAGGCGTGCAAGGGATTCCTCCCTGGGGCCGAGCAGACGACACTGCCTGGGTGCTGGCCTGCTCCATGCCTGCTCCACGCTGGGAACGCAGGGGAAACAGCTGGGTCTTAAGCCCCATGAAGGAAGCCATTGTCCGGAACCTGGAGATGACTTCAAAAAATACCTCAACGAATGGATGAATGAACTAAATAATCCAGAAGCAGGTCTTGCCCCTGAGGGGCTCATGACCTAGGAGGCACCTGTGTCTCAGACACACAGAAAGGAGAGACTCCCCAGCACCCCCTGAGCAGGATAAAGTGTGGGCAGAGCCCAGAGGAGCGTGCAATCCTGGAGGAAGAAGGTTTGAGCCAGACCATGCAGGACTGGCAAGATGGAATTCCCTGAGGAAGGGCAGGACTAGGGCACAGAGAGGACTCTGAGCTTCGGGAGTGGCGTGGTCAAGATCAGGACAGCCCCACCTGTGAGCAAGTGGCCATGGTAGGCTGGGGCGAAGGGGAAGCACTGGAGAGAGGGCTGCTTGGGTGTTTGGAATGAGCTTCAGTCTCTGCATCTGTAACATGGGGACAATGTGATCTACCTGTGGTCATGAGGTTGAGGTAAGGCAGGGAGAACTAATATCCGGAAGCAGTGCCCGCGGGTCAGCAGCTCCCTGAGAAGAAGCCACCTCCTTCTCATGCGGGAAGGTAAACCCACACACCCCGCTGCTTTCCCAATTTGCAAAGACATTTTCAGCTCTTCTTTGCCAGCAGCTTAGGGATAATGAGGGCTTCCCGCAAATGGAGGCGGAAAGCAGCCCTGCAGCTGGGAGGTATCCAGCTGCTCGGGAGAGCCGTCTCCAGGCTTATCCTCTAGACAGAAGCACACCCAGACAAGCGGTGCGGGGAAGCGGGCCATTTGGAGAGGATTTGTGGAATCTCCCAGACAAACACCAGCGTGCAGAAGGGATCCCAGCCAGGCTTATATGTGAGGGAATAAACATCCAGGCTCCGCGGGCAGGAAGGGAGGCAGGAGCCTGGCACTGCGCTGGGTCTGATCAGGGGCCGGGCTCGGCCACTGCAGCACTTCCTCCAGGCTGAGGACCTCGGGTCCTCCTGTGCCCCAGCGCTGGTCAGAGAAGCAGGGGAGCTGCGGATGTCCCGTGGGGGAGATAGGGTGTGAGGGCTCCCCTCCAGGGCCCCTGTTCTAGGGCTCCAGGGGGAAATGACGGTCTAGAGCTACGCGTTAGGAGCCGCACATCAAACTGCTATTTCTGTAAATTTAAAACATCAGAACATCCGCGGCTGGCACCCTTCAACCCAAGTGCCTTCTCCACACTTGGGGCCTCCATGTCTTCTTAGGCATGTGTTGCCTGGTCCTCACTCTTGAGGACATTTTTTACCCAACCCACTTTGCCCATGGCTCTCTCCTCTGCTGCCGCGCCACAAGCAGTCTCTCCTCGTGCCACCTGCACTGGGTTGAGAACAATCCCCAGACCCGTGCTGTGTCACTCCTCCCTGTCCGTCCCTTCAGCTGGCCGTGCCTTTCCTTGCCACTGCCAACCTGTGCTTCTTCTTCAAGGCCTACCTTGAGCACCCGCCCGGCTCCCCCAAGAGGCAGGGTCATGTGAGCTCAGTCCACAAGGCCCTCTGTGCCCCACCTGCGCCTGATCCTCTCCACGTGGTCACCCCCCCCCCCCGCTCAGGCTCCCCCGAGGCTCTGGGAAGAAGCCCTGACTTCCCCAATCACACCCCTCTGCCCACCGCCCTTGCCTGCGCCAGGCTCTGGGCTTCCTCCCCGTCTGCTCCCTTCCCTCCACTCCTGAAACACAGCTCAGGCCAGGAGGCCAGGCCTGCTTCCCGCTGCCCTGGCTGGGCTGAGCCTCCTCTGTCACACCGTCATGCTGTATTGTCCCCATCCGGTCACTGTCCTGGGTGGGCTCCTCCAGGAAGGCCCAGTGCCTGACTCGTCTTGGCCACCTGGCACCCAGTATGGCAGGTGCAGGAGCTCGTCCCCTCTCTGCCCTGGCCCAACCTCACTCACCAGTGGGTAAAATCTCTTGGGCATATGCGCTGCTGGTGGTAGTGTCCCCTTCCCCTGGCCCCACTGCTCCCTCGAGTTGCCCTCCACCCACACAAACCACAGTGGGAACCGTTCCATCCCCAGAAGAGCTAGCAAGGGAGGGATGGCCCACTGCATCTGACAGCCTTCTCCACAAGGGCAAACTCACCTTAATCAGAACTTCAAAGTATCCTTCTGCATTGGCAGGGCTGATGGGAGTATAGGCTCTCTGAATTTCTAAGTTTTCCACTATCCCTCTAAGAAAGAGAAGCCTGCTGTCACACAGGGTCAGTCAGTCATTCAACAAACCCTCATCCAGCACTTCCTCTGCCAGGCTGGTGAAAGTAAAGGTTGAAGTCCAACGATCCCTAGAGGACCTCGCTGAGGGCGGGTGAGATGCTGCAGAAGAAAGCACGCTGGGCTCAGCACTGCCACACGCTGTTTAGAAGACCCAGACAGGCCCTTTACTGCCTCAGCAGCCCCACTGCCAAACTATCTATGTCCTGCTCGGGTGGCTCCACTGGTACAGCAGCAGAAGTGCTGCAGATTGTACTAATGGGGCTGAGGATCTGGCTTGGTGGCAGAGGGCTGGTATGGCGTGTGAGGCCTTGGGTCTGGCCCCTGGCACCACAGATACAAAACAAAAAAGTAGGTTGACAACACAAAGTATCTTAAGAGATTTTCCTGATAGTGACCCAGAGTGTTAAAGACAAGAACAAGTGCAAAGATTTATGCAACACTTACTGCCACGCGCCAGGAGAAGCAGACTGGGAGGGTCCTGATGGGGCCCCGGTCCACAGCCCTATCTCCTGCACAGCCCCCTGACCGTGTCAACTGTGGTGGCCAGGAATAGGAACAGCCACTTGCATTAAGTGCCTGCCCTGGGCAAGCGTATCGTGCGCATCATTGAATCTCACTTTAACAACAGAGAAGAGCCATCCGTGCGGCTAGAACTGCACTGCTGACTCCGAGCCGCGCCCCTCACTGCTGCTTGGCCCCAAGTGCCCAAGTCCCCCCCTCAAGTCCTACGCAGGAAAACATGCCTCACTCGGGTGGCCAGAGATGAACAGTCCTCATTCCAGTGCATCGCTGGCAGCAGCGAGGCTGGAGAGAAACATGTATTAAATCCTTATGCAACCATCGAGGACACAAGGAGCAGAACTGACGACACCGCTGCCACAGAGGCAGAACTGATGGGTTTCAGAGAGAGCAATCGCTGTCACCTACAGAACCTTGGGCGCTTCCTGGGGTTGGGTATGAACAGGGCTCATGCGCTGGCACGTGCATGCAGGGACAGGAAGGGAAGCAATTTTCGAGGAGGAGCAGTCTTAGCCAAAGCTCAGCGGTGAGATTCTGTGGGCGGCTCCTGAAGCTGAGCCAAGGGTGTGGGGGAGTCCTGAGGGGAAATGTGGGCTTCAGAAGGCGGGCAAAGGGGGAGTGATGGGTCACATCTGCGTGGTGAGGATGGAAGACAGAAGACAGGAGCCCGCCTAGAAGCAGGTGTTCTAGGCATCCCCAGCTCACGGACTGAGTGTTCCATGGGGCTGTGACCCCTCTGTGGCTCCTTCTGTCCCTGCAACAGTGAAATTCAAGGACTTACAGCCAGGGCCCCGCCCAGAAGGAGCTGGACACCAGCACCTGGGGCCACTGTGAGCAGGCAGCCAACTCTCTCCTGGGTCCCATCTTGTCTCTGCCTGTTCCTCCTCTTCCTCTTGCCAATCCCACAAATCCAGCATCTCCTCTTTTCACACACATGTGCTCCCAAGTGCCAGCCAGCTATGTGCAGACTCGCAAAGCCTCAGACCCACAGAGCTGCCTGCCTGGCAGGTGCCCTGTCTCTGGAAAGGGTGGGACAGGATCAGGATGGAGGCACAGCACTGAAGCAGGCCGGGGGGAACCTCAGAAACATGGCTGGAACTAGGCTGTCTGGGTTTGGATCCTGCCTCCATGATGGACTAGCTTTATGATTTGGGCCAAGTTCTTTGTTCTCAGTGACAGTATTCTTTTGACCAACTGGCACTAACTGGATTAGGCTCAAACCACAGGCTCTAGAGCCAGGGTGCTTGCCTTCAAATCTTGGCCCTCCTGTTTCCTAACCGTGTGACCCTGGGGAGGTTCCTGAACTTTCCTGACTTGCGTTTCCTCTGATGGATGACCACAACCCTTAGCACACAGGACTTTGTGGTGCTCACACACGTTCATGTATATACATGCACAGAACTGTGCTGTGGCTGGTAAATGCCATTGAAGTGCTCATTTATCTTGAAAATGTGCAATCCAGCTCCACCCTGGGAACCCTCTGAGTCACACATGACTCTATTTCGAAGATGCAAAATGGAGCCTGAAGGGAGGTCAAGCAAATTGCTCTGGGTCACCCAGCTGGTCAGCGGCAAAGCAGGGCAGCGAAGCTTCGGTCCTCCCACCACCTGAGTATACCGTAGGACAAGGTGCTGCCCAGGCTGCAGGCTGAGCCGGCTGTTCCCAGGCAGTGCGAACCGGATGTGGTAGGTGTCTTTAGTGAGTTTATCCACCGCATCGATGCGAAAGGCCATGAAGTTTTCTGGGTTCAGCGTGGAAGGGTAGCTCTGCAAAGAGAAAAGACAAGTGGTGGAGTTGTGCTTGCGGTGGGCAGCACCCTCCCCACCTTCCTGTGAAAGCTGTCGCAGCTGGTGAGCATCCCATATGACAGACTGCAGCTCCCACTCACTGCCCTCTGATCCAGCAAGGCTAGGGCCCTGAACACTGGGTTTACCTGCCTTTAACCTTCTGGGACTCCTCATTGCTCAAGATAAGTCCTCTATCCAAATAGTCACCTCCAGTGGACAAAAGACCTGCTCATCCTGCCGACCTGCTAAATTCCAGATAGGCACAGTGGAGAAATTGATGGGCCTTCTGAGATGATCTAATCCAATATCCATTATTACATATGAAGAAACAGAGTCTGAATAGTAGTGGCTTACTTGTCCAAAGTTACACTGTGATCAGGGACTCACATTATGAGTCTCAGCCCACTGTCCTTATCATTCCACTCTCCCTATGCCTCCTCCAGGGGTCTTCTCTGAATACCACGACTCACCAAGCACTCTCTAGAAAATGTCCACACCTGCTTCACCTGACTGGAACTCCCCTTGCCAGCCAGGGTGGGATACCAATGCTGGAGCTTTACTATGTCTGTATCTAGACAACCCCTCAAAGTCTCATGTGATCATAGGTGGAGCTCTTTGGAACCAGGGTAATGCTGGGACTATGGGCTCCACCCTGGGTGTGGGTGGAATCACCCAAAGGGCAGGCACCCTGGATGAAACAGAAAGGCAGGCTTACTTACTGCTGCTGCTACTTCACTGTCTTCTGCCCACCATAGACTGTTTCTACTCTGCAATGTCCCTCATGCCACTCAGCCATGGAGCCAGCTGATCATGGACTGAAATACCTATGAACTGAGCCAAATAGACCTTTCCTCCTTTAACTTTGGGTTTTGGGTATTTTGTCTCAGTAATGAGAAAAGTAATGAAGACAAATCTCAGTTACCCATGGTAGTGCCAAAAGAACCAACAGAAACTCTGGGGTTACTATCCTAAGCTTTGCCCACTCCTCATGCATGCTGAGATGACTGGGCACCCTCTGTCACAGCTGCCAAGCTGCCAAGAGCATGGGGCTGGGAGTCGGGAGCATCAGGTTAGCCCCAGTTGAGCTGCTGCCCACCTGTGCAGCCTCACACAGGTCATGTGATCTTGTGGGTTACATTTTCCTCATCTATAAAAACGGGCCATTGATTCCTGATATATCATGGGGTTATTATAAGGTTTAGATGAGATAATAGAAGACTATTTTATAAAGTACAAACTCTTACTGAAATATAAAATATCTTTAAGTTATTCATTAAAATTGTTAGAATAAAATATTCTATTTTGTAAGCTTTACAAATATCATTCAACTATTTAACAGGTGAAAAAATCCCCATTATTTACTGAACACCTATTATAAACCAGAGGATTTATGTATTTAGCTTAGGAAATCCTCATAATAACTTACAGAGTATTAACAGCTTCACTATTTAGATAAGAAAACTGAGGTTCACCCAAAAAAAGTGGCCAAAACCACACAAATGTCTGAACTGGGGCTCAGCTTGCATACTTTCTATTATATTTTCATGATTTTTGTCCTTCTATAAGTTGAGTCTTCTGAAGGTTGTAACCTGGCATCTTTATCACTAACTTCCTTAGACCCAGTACACAGGATGTGGTACCTAGCAGAACTGGGAGAAACTCAACAAACAGTTATTGACTATAATACCAGGAGCTCTTCAAGGATAGAACAAGCTAGAGAACCCTTCTCTTGGGTTGTGGGTAAAAATGAGAATTAACTTGTGTCATATACTGGTACAAATTCCCCAATGTTGTGTGTGATTGTGAGCTGTATATAAAATGTACCAATAAAGAATTCAATTTTTAAAAACTCACATTTTTTAAATTATTTTTTTGAGACAGGGTCTTGTTTTGTAGTTCAAGCTGGCCCTGAAGTCACTATGTAGCCCAGGCTAGCCTCAAACTCACAGCAATCCTGCCTCTGCCTCCCAAGTGCTAGGATTACAGGCATGAGCCACCATGCCCTTCATTGTGGTATGTAGTGCCAGGGATCGAACTTGGGACTCTGCTTGCCAGACAGACACTGGAACTACTGAGCAAATCCCTGGCCCCAAACTCACATTTTAGCAAGGAGAGTTGGACAAGGTACACGTAAACAAGTACATCTAGAAGGTGTCTGGTAGTGCTGTTAGGAAGAAGGCCCGCAGGTATGACTCGGTGGAAGAGTTGTTGTTTAACATGTATAAGATCCTGAAATCAGTTCCTAGCAACACACACTCACACACACACACACACGAGTGAACAAGAGTTGAGCAGAGTCAGAAAGAAGGGGAGCTATATAAAGATGTAAGCAATGAGAAGGAAAAATCACAGGGGCTCCCCAGTTACTGGCAGAGGCCCCAAGACTTGGATCCATACTCCAATATTCCAGGGGCACAACTATAAGGAGACATTTAACAGGAATACGTGTGATCATGTTTTGGAGTTAAAAACAAACTACATTTGTTCAGCATCTACAATCTATAGCTTAGGAACCACATGTGTGAAAATAACTACTCTTTGGTGCAGTTTGGGCTCAAATGTGATGGCTAAAAAGTAACAACAGGGGGGCCGGGGATTTAGCTCAGTGGTTCCAGTGCACCTGCCTTGTAAGCACAAGGTCCCAGGTTCAATCTCCAGTAACCACATACCACAATGCCAGGTTTAGTGGCTCACCCCTGTCATCCCAGCACTTGGGAGGCAGAGGCAGGGGGATTGCTGAGTTCAACGCTTGTCTGGGCTACATAGTGAGCTCCAGGCCAGCATGAACTAAAGCGAGACCCTGTCTCAAAAAAAAAAAAAAAAATAACAACAGAGCAGCCTGCATGAACAGAGACATCAGTAGGGTATGTCTCTGCTCCTCAGTGGTCAGAAGGTTCAAGGATCCTGGGAAGTCCTCTCAGAGGTGAGGCCAGGAAAGGGCAGATTCAAAACCATACCTGTGCACAGTGTCAGAAGAATAGGTCCTCAGTTTCTCAGCGTGTAACACATGGAGTGGAACTCTCCAGTGCTGGACACCGTAATTGTAGCTATGAACCCTCTTAAACACTACAATGAAGGCCTAAATTGCTTGGTTCAGACTACTTAGTCCCTTGGAATTCAGAAAAGGAAGGAAAAATCAGTAAAGGGCAGAGAGGAACATATAACAACGTGTTCTATTTTATATATATATATATATATATATATATATATTTATTTATTTATTTATTTATTTATTTATCAGCTAATTTGTTGCATGGAGCAAAGACCATGTCTGTCTCGCTCACTCATGGTTTCTTTAAGAGCTCATAGAGCCTGGTATAGAATAGATATTTGAGTGCTTGCTTCGGCAGCACATATACTAAAATTGGAATGATACAGAGAAGATTAGCATGGCCCCTGCGTAAGGATGACATGCAAATTCGTGAAGTGATCCATATTAAAAAAAAAAAGATATTCGGCAGGTATTTGTTAAGTGAACTGTCAGGTTCTATGCCTTCCTTTACAAATGGTCAGCCCCATTTTACAGATAGAAAAATTAAGGCACAGGGAGGTTAAGGAACATTCCCTGCACTGCTGCTAAGAAGTCTGTTCTAGGCCTAGATTTTAGCCGGAGACCTGCCTGCTTTTAGTTTGCACGCTCTTTTCTCTGCTGTCCAGGGAATGCTTCCAGGGCAGGTAAACACTGCTGCCATGGCGCTGTTGTCTGAGAAGCAGCCTCCTCACCTGTGACTGCTTCCCACTCAGCAGGCTCCTGTCATTGCTGGCTCGGGCTGCCTCCCACCTTGCCAGGTCTCGGTGATAGAGGTCGAACACACAGGGTGAGCAGCCACTACCGCAGCACTGGGAAGGCAAGGGTTCCACAGGTCGCAGCTGCAGCCAAGTTTCCTCAGCATCCTCCTCTTCCCTGTCGTCCATAGTCAGTGGGGCTTGGGTGGCCTGGGAGGGACAACTGCGTGCTCCCCCTGGAGCAGGTCAGGCTCTGTGAGGCCTCGGGCCAGGACCTCCTCCCTTGGTGGCCTGGGAAAAGGAAAACATGAGGGTTATGCTGTTGCCTCCTTTACTCCTCACATTCTCCCCAAGGTGTGCAGGTGCCGGGCTGTGTAAGTGCTGGGCCAAGAATGGGTGAACCTTGGAATCTACTATCTGGTGGGGTGCACTTACCTTTACTACCACTGGCTTCCTCTGTATGAAATCTTTTCACAGAACATAAATTGTTTGGCTTCAGAAAATCTGGTTCTAATGGAAAGGAACTCAACAACTTTAGGAAGGTATAGCAGGCTGGGACCTTATGAGGATGGAACAGTGTCTTCTCTCTGTATTCTCCCACTGAGTCTAGCCCGGTATACTCAAGTCTCCCAGTGACTGGTGAGTGTTTGTTCACTTCACACATGTGGTCAGGAAGGTTTGCAGAGGTAGCTCAGTGATAGAGCACTTGCTTAGTATGTGACAGGCCCTGGTAATGCAAAAGGAATGAAGAAAAAACAAAAAGAAACTTCTAAACAATTATGGTGTCTCCCAGAGCCAGGCACAGGAATAGGTGCTGACAGGTAAGAGGGGTGAGGAGGGTAAGATTGGCCTTATGGAGCCTAGCAGCCAGCATGGTGTCCCAATAATCCGATCCATTTTAATCATGTGCTATGTGCAGGTAAGTACAGTGAGCGAGTGAGATCTTAGTCTTCTCTTTATGCCCATTTCTTACTACATGTGATTTTAGAGACTACAGAGCAAAAAGGGAAAGAGTTCTGTTAACTGTAAACTGCTAAACAGTGTGAGTTAGTTGTATCAGCCTCTGCCTTAAATTTACCTTTCCATGTTTTTCTGCAGTTTTAGAAACTGGTGGTGAAGTTGGCCATTTTAGTCAAGATTTTTTTTTTTTGAGACAGAGTGTGGCTTTGTAGTTCAGGCTGTACTTGAGCTCACTATGTAGCCCAGGCAAGCGGTGAACGCACAGCTTTGCCTCCTGAGTGCTGGGATTACAGGGGTGAGCCACCCCACCCCAACCCCCATTGTGGTATTTGTTACTGATTACTGGTAGGCTGAGTCACCACGCTCCACATTGTGGTATGTGGTTAATGGGGACTGAATTTGGGACCTTGAGTTTGCAAGACAGGCGCTGGAACCACTGAGCTAAATCCCCGGCCTTTTAGTGATGAATTTTAAAGATTTGATCTATGCCTCCTCTCTCCCTCTGCTTTTTTTAGTCTGTGAGGAGCCATCTTCATGCCACACTTTGACAGATGTCAACTCTGCCAAGGGTGCCTGTCCCAATCTCCAGACCTTGGCTGAAAGGTCATCTCCTCTGGGGCCTCCCTGAGCTTCCTCTTGTTACTCTCTACCTGTCTTCTATTTGTCTGTTTTGCATCTGTTTACAAAACATACATTTACCAAGTTCCAGACACTGTTTCAGGTGCTGGGGAAGTGGCAGAGGAGAAACAGAAACCTTTGCACTACAAAAAATCAAAATGGAAAATACAGAGAGTACGCCAGTGTTAAGTCTAAGGAAAATATCTAGGGAGAAGGGAAGAGTGCATTGTTTTCGTTGCCTGCGTGTGTACTGTCCATGTCTCCTACTAAACTCTAAGCTCTACATGTTGTATTTACCATAAAAGCACTCACAAAAGCGGATTTGTGAGGAAACTTTTTCGGAGCACTCACTAATTGCTGGGTATTGCACAGGGGCGTTAGCTAAGTGTTGTACTGTATTTTTAGTTCTACTTTATTTTCACAGCGAAGGGCACTGGGTCTCGCCCAAATGCAAAGGCTCGTAAGCCGTTGAACATTCTAGATTTAGCTGTGGAGTCCGGCGCTCTTCTCCGCCCACCCTAGGCCCTGCCGCCACCACTCACCTAAACTCCACAAATTCCCCCGCAATGAATTTCCTCCGCACCAACCCCCGGGAAAGGTGAGCTCCTCCAGCAGGCTCCACCTGGAATCGAAAAGAGAATTGCTTGCGGGGTGGGGACAAAACAAAGATATCTTGACTGTGACTGGATGAAGTGACTGCCACTCACAAAATAAGCCTTGTCACCCAGCCCTTTTTGTTCCCGTCAGGCCCTGCGGGTGGGGGGGGGAGAAAGATGGCGGCGTCCAGGTAGACGTCTTGAGGAAAGCTGATCGGAATGGTATTGGCTTCTGGGCCCGCAAAGCGGGCATTACTTGGCCCCGGGCGGCTCGGCCTTAGGGACTGCAGGATCCCGAGACGCTGGGCATACGAGTGGGGGGTGCGCTCTACGAGGAAGCCGGAGCCCGCCCCGGTGGACAGGGTATATGAGATCCCCGGACTAGAGCCCATCACCTATGCTGGGAAGATGCACTTCGTGCCAGGGCTGGCGCGGCCGGTCTTTCCGCCCTGGGACCGCGGTTGGAAGGACCCAAGGTTCTACCGCTCTCCTCCGATCCCCGAACAGCCGCTGTATAAGGAGCACCCTTGCTACATCTTCCACCAGCGTTGTCGTCTTCTCGAAGGTGAGGCCCCAGGACGTACGGGAGGGGACCTCGTTTCTCGGCCCAGCATTCACCCCAACCCTCCTTGTCTTTGAGGGAGACATTGAAGGTCTGTGGATCTTGGATTCTTGGCAAAATGGGGACATAGTGATAGCTGTCGTCTGAGAGGAGGATTAGGTGAGATGTACAGAGTGTGCTCTCATGTAAGGGAGTAATAATAGTGCGAGTTTCAAAGTGAAAAAACCTAGTTTCTAGGTCTAGGTTCAGCTGTAAGTCAGGGTGACCCTGGGCAAGTCTTGATTTTCCTGAGCCTCTAGTTCCTGTAAAATGAGTGGTGTTGACTAAGACAGTCCTCGTCCTGGAGATTAACTGTACTTTTAAGAAATAGATGGCAATGCTGTTGTCTCACCTCACAAGGTGGTTAATTGTAAGGAAAAGGAAGTGATTGTCTCACAGGTGCACTCTGGGTTAATACTGAAGCAAGTCTGCAACTCTGGTTTCCTAGGTTATTGTTCATTGTCAGAGGTGAGAGCTGAAATGTTTTCAAGGAAAACATCTGGGCTTTTCTTTTTATTCACTTCTGTTCCTCTGTCATTCTCACTAAGAACAGATCGAAATGATTAAGCCAAAACCATTTACCTTTCTTGAGCACTGTCAGAAATGAATTTCCAAAATCCATGAGAGATGGGGAAGTGGGGTGGGGGTTGTTTATTAAAGACTCCTTTCCCTATCCTTTAATCTTCTTCCAGATCAGGATGGAAATAGGACGTGCCCTGAAAACAGTGGTTGAAGTACATGGGAGTTCTATTTTCCGAGAGTTTATTAGGAAACAAAGAGACCTGGCAGGATTTAGGGGAAAAGAGAATAAATCTTAGATTTCATAAAACTGAAGTCAATGGCCAGCCTGTTAAGCTGCTCAGTCCTGTTCACACAAACTGGTTTTCCAGCTGTTAAACGCCTCCAGTGCCCTCACAGGAATCTGCAAAGCAACTCTCAAGACTTGGCACCCTTGGGTGACCCCTGGAACACGATACCAAGTGGATGAATGTGGTAGCATTATTTAGAAGTTAAAATTACATTCATTTGACCAAGCTGAAAATATATACTATATCCTAAACTTTCACCACTCATAGAGAGGTTTTATAGTCAGTAGTGAAACTGAAAGATACCTATCTAGAGAAGTAGGTTGGAAAAATGGAGAGATTTTGGTCTTTAGGGTAAATACTCAGGTTGTCCCGGCAGCTCTCGCTCAAAATATGTGACAAGGAGCAAAAGTTCCTTAGTTTGCCTTTTCTCCATTTCATAAAATCCTGCTGAAGTGTAGGTAAAGCTGCTGGCATAGAGTAGAAGTTGTCATACAGTAAATGACAACTCTGATTATTCCATAATATGCATTGTACCAATGAAGCATAAGACCTTAATGCTTTCTCTGTGTTAATCTTTTTTTTTTTTTTTTTTTTGAGACAGGGTCTCGCTTTGTAGTTCAGGCTGGCTCTCAGCTCACTATGTAGCCCAGGCAAGTCTCGAACTCAGCAGTTCTCCTGTCTCTGCCTCCCGAGTGCTGGGATTACAGGTGTGAGCCACCACGCCCGGCACTGTGGTATATGGTATTGATGGCTGGTGGGCGTGAGTCTCCACGCCCAGCATTGTATGTGGTTTCTGGGGATCGAACTCAGGACCTTGCGCTTGCAAGGCAGGCCGGAACCACTGAGCCAACCCTCCGGCCCTCTGTGTTCATTTTTAAGAAACAATGGCCGTGTCAGGACTAAAGCACAGTTTACCTGACTTCCAGTGCAAGGTTCTTTCCACTATATCACCAATGTCAACATCTCTAAACATTTTATTTCATTTGTATTGTGATGTCCTATGAGCCTTGAAGAACAGTCTCACTGCCCTCCTTGCATGTTCATTTATTACCCCAAGAGAAATTGCCTGATGTGTTTCTTACAAAGGCTCCCTTTATACCCAGGCATAACTTTTGGATGAAGATGTATCCCAGGGTCAGAGTAGTGTTTTTCCAGCCGAGGTGCGTAGTCTGCCAACCAAAGCATTCACTAGCCCTCTGTCAACTTGTAAGCTTAATCACTGAAAAGAAAGGATGTAGTGCTGGTTTTCATCTGATGGTAGAAGGCTGGTATGTTTACTCGACTCAGAGCTTAGTTTCTGGGGCTGTGTCTCCTGTTCCTCTAGGGAAGCCAGATTTGGGGAGATTTTGCCAGGCACCACATTTCCATGCCACTGAGAGTAGCTAGACTCTCTTAAGTTTACAAAGTCAGTCTAAAATGAATCTAGTTTACCTTATATACCACTTTTTCCTGAAAGGTATTTTGAGGAATTTAAAAATATTTTGTAGAGCCGGAGGGTTAGCTCAGTGGTTCCGGCGCCTGCCTCGCAAGCACAAGGTCCTGAGTTTGATCCCCGGTAACCACATATAATGCTGGGCGTGGAGACACGCCCACCAACAATCAACACCGCATACCACAATGCCGGATATGGCTCACGCCTGTAATCCCAGCACTCGGGAGGCAGAGACAGGAGGATTGCTGAGTTTGCAGCGACTTGCCTGGGCACCATAGTGAGCTCAGGGCCAGCCTGAACTACAAAGCGAGACCCTGTCTCAAAAAGAAAAAAAAAAAAATTTTGTAGTACACTCAGTGGTAGAGTGCTTGCCAAGCAACAAGTAATACAGAGCTGGGATGAGCTAGCTAGGCCAAGATCTCTGTTTTTGTAAATAAAGTTTTATTGGCTACAACCATGTGTACATGTTAATTATTGCTAATGGCTGCTTTTGTGCTACAGTGGCAAGGCTGAGTACTTATACTAGAGGCTAGTATATTTCCAGAAGCTGAAAATATTTACTCTCTGGTCCTGTATGAAAATGTTTATTGACTTCTGAAGAGAAAAACATTTTCAGTTATTGACAATGTTCAACCATTTTTTTTTTTTTTAAGACAGGCGCTTGCCGTATAGTTTAGACTGGCCCCAAACTTACTGTGTACCCAGCATGGCCTTGAACTTGCATATGCCACCATGCCAGAGTAAAACCTGACCTTTCTGTACTATGGCCAGTGAGAAATTCAGGGCTTAGAAAGCATCCTTAATACAGTTATGACAAATATAGCAATACATTCCAGAGTGCTGCTTCATATAAAAATCTGTTTATAAAGTAATTGTAGAATATCATGATTAATTTTAAATGAGATATGAAAAATTATTTGTGTGAGTGGTCCCCGACTCCAGGCTCCTTAAATTACTCATGATGATCTAAAAGTGTTATTAATTCTATGTTAAGCTGCAGCTGCTTTTTTTTTTTTTTTCTTTGAGACAGGGTCTCGCTTTGTAGTTCAGGCTGACCTCAGCTCACTATGTAGCCCAGACAAGCCTTGAACTCAGCAATCCTCCTTCCTCTGCCTCCTGAGTGCTGGGATTGCAGGTGTGAACCACCATGCCTGGCACTGTGGTATTTGGTATTGATTGCTGGTGGGCGTGAGTCACCAGACCCAGCATTGTATGTGGTTACCGGGATTGAACTCAGGGCCTTGTGCTTGCGAGGCAGGCGCTTGAGCCACTGAGCTAAATCTCCGGCCCAAGCTGCTGCTTCTGGACTCACACCTAATAAATGAGGTATGTTGGGCTCTTTTAGTTGGGACTGCAGTATGGATTCATAGGAGTTATCTTTTTTCCTTTTTTGAGACAGGGTGTAGTCCATGCTGGCCTCAAACTCATGATGTTCTTCTGCCTGCTTCAGCCTACTGAGTACTGTGATTGCAGGGGTATATCACCATGCCTGGCCTTAGAGGAGGACTCTTAAATGAACGTCTGACATCTGTCAGTGTAGTCCCATAGCTTCCAGTCTGTCTATTGCAGGATTCAGCCATATGACCTCAGCTGTCTTCACTGTTCTTTGAATTTCTAGTGTGACAAGTGCTTAATATCTTAATCCACTAACTCTTCACCATCTTGAAGTAGATGGACGTTCCTGAAGTTGAGTTGAAATCTGATTCCCTTGGCTTCCAGGTTTTCTGATTTTGTCCATGTAGTATCCCAGAACAAATCCAGACCTCTCATGAGGAGCTGTTTCTCCATGATGGTGTCTGACCAACGTGAGCATCTCTTTCTGAGTCAGCTTTTCCTTTTGTCCTTCTGTGCTGATTACCCTGCAGGAGTGAAGCAGGCTCTCTGGCTTACCAAGACCAAGTTAATAGAAGGCCTTCCTGAGAGAGTTCTCAGCCTCATTGACGACCCTCAGAACCACCTAGAGAACCAAGATGAGCGCGTTCTGAACGTCATCTCTCATGCCCGTCTCTGGCACTCTACTGATGACATCCCCAAGAGGGAGACCTACTGGTGAGTATCCCCTAAGTAAATATAATTTCTAATGGGTCTTGGAGTCAGCCTGTTGCCTAAGTCCCCAAATGTCTTTTTTTCCTCCAAGCCCAGTCATTGTGGACAGCCTGATACAGCTGTGTAAATCCCAGATTCTCAAGCACCCTTCCCTGGCCCGGCGGATCTGTGCCAAAAACTACTCATTATGTGCCACGTGGAGTCGAGGTTGGTCATTTGGAACAGCAGAAAGTCTTAGTCTGTTTCATTATCTTCCTACTCTCAGTCCTACTACACATCCCTCCACCTCTGGCCACCCAAATATCTGTTCTTCTTTTTTCATGGCCCAGTTTTGTAGGGTCAGATACATCATCCATACCATTAGTTAGCTTTTAATTTTTAATCACTTTCCAAGATTTTTTTTTTTGAGACAAGGTCTTGCTTTATAGTTCAGGCTGGCCCTGAGCTCACTATGTAGCCCAGGCAAGCCTCAAACTCAGCAGTCCTCCTGCCTCTGCCTCCCGAGTGCTGGAATTACAGGCATGAGCCACCACGCCCAGCACTGTGCTATGTGGTACTGATTGTTGGTGGGCATGAGTCACCATGCCCACTATTGTTGTATGTGGTTACCAGGGATCAAACTAGCGACCTTGCACTTGCAAGGCAGGCGCTATAACCACTGAGCTAAATCTCTGGCCCCATTTTCTGAGATTATTAATTCAACCAGTAATAGCCAGTCATGTGCCACAACATGTTTGAGAATGCCCAGGTGGGACCGGAGGGTTAGCTCAGTGGTTCCGGCGTCTGCCTCGCAAGTGCAAGGTCCTGAGTTCGATCCCCGGAAACCACATACAATGCTGGGTGTGGAGACTCACGCCCACCAGCAATCAATACCACATACCACATTGCCGGGCGTGGTGGCTCATGCCTGTAATCCCAGCACTCGGGAGGCAGAGACAGGAGGATTGCTGAGTTCCAGGCTTGCCTGGGCCACATAGTGAGCTCAGGGCCAGCCTGAACTACAAAGCGAGACCCTGTCTCAAAAAAAAAAAAAAAAAATGATCGTAGAATTAATGTATACAAACGGAAGGAAACATTGGAGAATGCCCAGGTGCTAAAGATAAGGAAATGATAAAGCCTATTAAATTCTCAGTCCTCTCCATGTTCATATTCTATGTGACAGCCTTCTCATCCTTTCCAAACTTCACTCCTCCAAATCCACACTCATCATAGCTACTAAAGTAGCCTTTCTATAGTGCAGCTTTTTGTGTGTGTCTCCTTGATCTCAATCCTACACTCTCCAAGCAGCCTAAGCCATTTATCACAGTGTACGAGGCTATCTATGATTTGGCCCCCATTTAGTCTTTCTAGTCTTATCTCCTCCTCTAATGCCCTGTCTCCCATCTTCCAACCTAAGTTAACCCTGGCAACTTTTCCGTCTTGAATGCTTTTTTCATTTTCTTCCTGTGACCAAATTGTACTTGGCTGCAAGACTAAGCTTGAGGCCCTTCCCATGTGAGTCCAGGCTGGTTTTTTGCTCCCCTGGGTGCTCAATGTGCCATCGTCACACTTATCACATTCTACTGCAATTACCCGGTGGCTTTTCTGTCTCCTTCTTGAGCTGCAGGCTCTTAATGGCAAGGGCTGCATCTTTCTCCTCTTTCTGCAGTGGCTCACAGTGGGAAAATGAACAGCAACTCTCTGAGGTCTCAGAGGGTGCTCTTGGGGGTGGGTGTGGGGGACCAGCTATGGAGTGATTTGGGACTTTAGGGCCTCTGGTCAGATTTCTCCAGCTTATCCTTTTGCATATGGACTTCCTGGCAAGCAGTCAGTCTTGCAGAGGTAATGGCACCACTAAGGAAATGAATGCACCTCATTAATGGAGGAGTCCTTTTTTGGCCCCTTGTTAAATATCCCCTCTAATTAAACTGCCCCATTTGGAGCTGTCACTGGAGGAGGGATGAGGAGGGAATTGAATCAGTAACCACACTAGAGGTTTGTGGGGAGAGTATAAAACCCAAGGTTGGGAGAGGTCTGGGCACATTAATGTTCCTTGCAGATTTTATGTGAGGAAACAGGAAATGGTTTAGGAAGCTAATCTTGAGGTGTGATTATGATGTATTTGAACAAGCAAACCAGGGTTTATCAATTCATAGATGTTATATCTGCTTTTTTTTGTCCAGTAAGGGAGGCTGTGCAATAATTAAATGGCAGCACTCTTTACCAAACTGATTTTTAGGCTTATAAAGCCAGCCTTAGCGAGACACGGTTGTGTATACCCAGCACTCCAGAGGCTGAGTCAGGAGGATCACCATGAGTTTAAGGCCAGACTGAACTGCATAATGAAACCATCTCTCAAAAGAAGTAAAGAAGAAGCTGGGTGTGGTGGCTCATGCCTGTCATCTCAGCACTTAGGAGGCAGGAAGATTGCTGAGTTCAATAAGTTCAGGGCAAATCTGGACTACAAAGTGAGAGTCTGTCTCAAAAAAAAAGAAGAAGTAAAGAAAACCAGCTGTGGTCCATAACATCCACACTGTGAGTTGGCTTTCTGCAGAGGAATATGTGTCTTCACGGAGCCCAACAGGCCCTGCTTGAGGACCCTTATCACATGCATTTTGTCTGCTGGTGCCTCTGAGGACACTGAGGGGCATCCGCACACTCCCATGTGTATCAGGCATGAGTTTGTTTCTGCAGGCCACCTGCATCTCTGTGTACTGTGTGGGAGCCTCTAACCTGCATAAGGCTCTCGGCCCAGTGTGTCTCCTGGTTGTGAGGACACGGGACCCTTGCTGGGTCACATGGCCACTCCTTGCCTCTGGCCTCAGCACTTCTGCCCACCCCTTTCCTTTTCCTGTCCTGCTCTGGTCATGAGGATGTGTTTCCTGGTGCTGCCTGCGTTCCTCCCCCTTCACTGAGTGCTTTCCTCCCTCTTAACCTTGCCTGGCAGTTGCCAACCTCATGGGTTTCAGCCAGAACACTTTTGTCCTCCAGGGACCTGTGGCAGTATCTGGAGACATTTTTGATTGTCATACCTTGGATGGGATGGGGAGGGATAGGACGGGGTAAAGCCAGGCTGCTACTGGTGAGACGATCTGGGCCAAAGTGTGGATAGTGCCTGAGTGAGAAACCTTGCTCTTATCCACCTTTCTTTCTTTTCTCTTTTTAGTGCTGGGGATTATACCCAGAGAGCACTGAACTGTACCCCAGCTCTTTCTATTTTTATTTTGAGACAGGATCTTGACAAGTTGTCTAGGCTGGCCTCAAATTTCACATTCTCCTGCCCAATCTCCTAAGTAGCTGGGATTGAAGGCATGTTCACCAGGCCTGGTCAGATGCCTGGTTGGAAGGTCCTGCTACCAAGTCCCATGTTCTGCTTAGGCCAGTCATCCAGAAAAGCTGTCACAGACCTGGGGTGCAGGGACAAAAGGCCAAGACTGCTGAGCTGAGGAGAGCTTCAGGCCAGTAGGACTAATCATCTTTTCTCTCTTTTAGAGTCTGTTCTCCTTCAGGTCCGTGGTACTGGTGGCACCCGACTGAGTGCCAAGGATCCTCTGCCCCCCATTGCCTCCCGGGAGGAGGTGGAAGCCACTCGGAGTCATGTTCTAGAGACCTTCTACCCCATCTCCCCCACAATTGATCTTCAGGAATGCCATTTGTATGATGTGAAGAATGATACTGGTAAGAAGCGAAGCCTTTTCTTTCTACACTGCGTGGAGATGAGGGACACGTTTTTTCCAAAGTGAAAGATGGCCTGAATGTGCAGGTGCCAGGCACATTGTACATATTGTGTTCTAGGATGGGTCTGGCCAACAGCCTGTGATGCCCCTGTTACAGGCAAGGAGACAGTGACTTGGAGGTTAAGCAGTCTCCTCAGAGGCTTACTTCACATTCAAGCCCTGAAAAGTAACTGTGTGACATCAGAGTTTGAATGGTGCTTGAGGGGCTTCAGACCAAGGCTTTCCCTTCGTCATAGGTCCTGCCAACCCTGTACACTCTGCCTCCCTCCACAGGCCTTGGATAGGGCTTGGTGTCCAAACTCCCTCTCACAGAGCTCCATTCTGACAGCCAGGAAGGAGCTATGCAGCCGCCCTGCCTGGCCCAAAGGTCCTGCCGTGCACCGCTCCGTCATGAGCCAAAGCTTCCTCCTGGCCCTCTCCCATCTCCCGGCTACAGCCTCTACTGGCCACTGTGGCCCTGGGTGTTTTCTCTCCATTCCTTCTAGCTAATAGTTCCAGGATAGCCTTTGTAAATGACAGCTTGACCTTACGTCCCTCTGCCAACTTCCGCTTCCTGTGGCTATGGTGGGTTCTCCTTACCCCTCCACACTCCTCTGTCTCCTCAGCCTCATCTTTGCTATTTCCTTCCCCGCTTCTGCCTTCACCTCAGCTGCTCCTCAAGGTTCATACCCTTCCTCTTCCCCGTGCTGGGCTTTGGTCTGTTTATTCCCTGTTGGCCGCAGCTTGCTAACTCCTTATTTCCTCTCAGGAAAGCTGCGCTCTGTCTCTTTAGGGGTGTTTTCTCTCTTCCCACAGCACCCCAAGTCACCTTGGCTCTGGATGTGACGTTCCCTTCTGCCTCCCCCTGGACTGAGCCCTTCCCTGTCCCTGGCTTCTGGCTTAGCCACTGGCTCCAGCTGAGCCCTTAGCAGCAGAGCAGCTCTGAGCACAGAGGCCTATGGAGGCTGTGTTCTCTCCTAGCGGATTTTTAAAGCCTGCACTTCCTGGCCTCTTTCTTGTCCTCCTGTCATCCATACTCACCGATCCTGGTCACTCATTTTGGAAGCACCAGCCTCTGCCCGGGTCTGCTCATAACCACATAGCTGAGGAGGCTTGGAGTTTGTCAGGGTTGTGGCTAAGGTGAGCAGGCACTCAGCTTTGATGGCTGGTGAGGTGTAAGACAAGTCATCGGTTACAAATGCTAACATCCTGAATTCTGTGAATGATCAGAGTTCTTTAAATAATCTCCGTAGCTTTCTGGTCACCCATCTCCTAATGTCACTGGCATCCAGGTGGTTGATGGAGAGAAAGGCTGGAGTTAGTGTGTGAGAAGCGCCAGTCACAGGCTGGCAGCCGTCTTCTGGGAGGGCCAAATAGCAAACTTTTTAGGTTTCACAGGTTTCTGTCACTGCTACCCGGAGACATATGAAAGTGAGTGATATGTGTCAGTAGAGACAATGTTTATGAAAGTAAGTGGTGGGAAGTATGTGACCCACAGCTGAGGTCTGCACCGCTTAGCAAGAGGGTAGTGTGTGTCCCCGTTGTCTCCAGCGCCTGCCCTGTGAGGTGGTATGAGGCTCCATGGCAGGCCAGCTTATCACACGGGGATCTGTCTTGCAGGGTTCCAGGAGAGCTATCCCTACCCCCATCCCCACACCCTGTATTTCCTGGAGAAAGCCAACGTGCGGCCACATCGCTTTTATCCAGAGCAGCTGCGGGCCAAGATGATTCTGTTTGCTTTTGGCAATGCCCTGGCACACGCACGGCGCCTCTATGGGGTATGTATGTGAGAAAGACTGTGGAACTGGTCTGCTTCGTGTTGGCATCCTGTCTTAGGGGCATTACTCAGAGCAGAAGGGGCCCAGAAGCATCTTAGGGAGAAGAACTCCTCTGCACCCTGTGGAGATGCACTTATTGCTGTGGGGTCAGCTGTCCGCCTCTGCTTTTCCTGGACACGCAGCCTGTGAAGTGTCACTGGGCTGGTTTCCAGATGATGCCACAGGGTCGGTCATGCAGAGCCCAGCAGCACTGAGTGTGAGGAGAAGACGGTACAGCCTCGCTTGCTGATGCTCAGTGCACTGCCTGGTGTTCAGTGTCTCAGCTGGACAGTGGCCCAAACCTGCCTGGCATCCCAAGATGTCTTCTAGGGACCTGAGATGCTGCTTAGTTGTAGCCTCCGTCCTAACGGGGCCTGAGAAACTAGGTGGTATAGAACAGAGGGTGGGTGGTTTCCCAGTAGCTGGAGGGAATCCTAGTTCAGGAACAAAACCCTCCATGGAAGGGAGAGCCGTGTGGGGGCCTCAGCTGGCCTGGGAACCCAGGGCCTTGTGTGGGGAATGTGACTGGATTGCTGGAGACCCTTAGGCTGTCTGTAAGAGGGAGGAAATTCTTTCCGTATTCCCTATCCTTGGTGTGGCACTAGGCTGGGGAGGTGTAGCTAACTGCATGGTTGAGAATGGACTAGACCGTGCCTGTACTGAGCATCTGGTACTTACTAGGCATCGATTGGGGTTCTTGATATCAGTGGTTTTCAAGATGCATGAACCTGGTGGGTATAGCTCAGTGGTAGAACATTTGACTGCAAAATGCATGAGCCTCATCTGAGAGCTTGTTGGAAATGCAGATTCCCAGGCCTGGGCTGATACAACCTCAGGTTTGAAAACCCCTCACTAGGATTTGAGGGCCACTGCCTGATTTAATCCTAGGAACAGTCCTGTGTGGCAGATGCAGTAGGCTCCACTTTGCACTGAGGAGGCTGAGATCCTGGGAGGCCAAGTAACTTGCTAAAGGTCATACAGCTAAGAGATTAGCAGGTTACCTGAAGAGGGTAGTTTAGTGGAAGGGTACTGGCTTAGCCTGTGCCAAGTCCTAGATCCAGTTCCCAGTATAGGGAAGGGGTGTCTAGCAGCTGTCATCCTCGTGTGACCTTTCTTTCTGATCCGCAGAAGGTGGCTTTAGTCCTGTTCTCAGGTACACTTTGTAAAGGCTGCAGAAGGTTGGAATCTTGCCTACTGAGTGAGGAAGAAAGGTTCGGATCTATGCTCCCTCCATCTTTGAAGGCTTCTGCCTCTTGGCTTGGGCAGTGCAAGGAGGTGGTCACAGCTAAAGCCCAGGGGCTCCGCATAGCTTCTGTGCCAGCATTGCCAGTAGAGCCTGGGTAGCAGTGCAGCCGCTAATTGCCACCCAGTTGGGTAGGAGAGGAGACCTCCTTCACCCCCTCTAGGTACAATTTGTTCCTGGGGATGTGAAGTTGAGCAATTATGAGAAGAACCTCCATGTAAAAGGTAAAATTGCTGAGAAATTTATGTACTACCTGCAGTTTTATTGATCTGTAGAGGGAGATAAGAGTCAATACAAAATTCTGGGCTAACACTTACAGGTACTTTTCTTTTTATTTATCTTTCATGCAGCTAAGAACAGATTATTTCTAAGGCCAGCAGCCCTGGTGTGACCCACACTGAAGTCTGCCGCTGGCTACGCCCAGTGTCCTGTCAACCCTGGAGGGGACAGCAGTGGCACTCTGAGTCAGAGATGCCCTGCTTTGTGGGGCCTGCCCTTTTGTCTCTGTCCAGAAAGCAGCACTTACCTAACTAGATTGGCACCGTCTCTGCAGGTTGACCATGCGATTGATAATCCAAACAGGGACACTGCCAAGAAGCACATGGTCTCCTGTCAGATACATCAGGATACCAGGGGCAGCCAGAATAGCAGGGTTTTAAGTGACATGACCAGTAGCCAGGATCTGTTTGATCCTGGCTCACACCTTATGTGTGACCTTGAGTAATATATACCACCTCTCCCAGCCTCAGTTCCCTTGTCTGTTAAGTGGGAATGTGCCTGTAGATTCATGAGAGGAAAGCCTGGCAAGATGCCTTGTGCCTTTCTTTGGTAGATAGTTTCAGTACTATTATCAGGTGGCACCAAGCGGAAGAGTTAACTTTGAAACTCTGACCACATGGCGTCAGTGGACACTGCAGGAACCTGGCTTGTTCTGAGCTGCAGTGAGAGCATGAGGCTGAAGTAGCTGCTGGCAGGTGTAAACTGTCCAGGGTACCAGGCACTTGGGAACAAGTCATCTTTGTGACTTCGGACAGGTCCTTTTTCCCTCAGTGAATCTCAGTTTCCTCATGTGTCAGGTGGAATGGAAACAGAGTGGCATTATGCATTAGTCTCCAGGTTGACATTTGATAGCTGATGTCACTGTTGTCCACATGAGGTTATGCCTGAGCTCCTAAGATTGACTTTAATTTCCCAGTTCACCTGCCTGAACTCTGGCTTGCCCAGCAACTGCCTGGCAGTGGTAGGAGCTCTTAGTTCACTGTGCTCAAGTGGAATCCTCTGGCTTCCTGGGGCTGTGAAGTGCCCAGAGGTGAGGAGGTCCTGGCCCTGGTCAGGGCCCAGAGCCCCTTGTGGCCCAAGGTGAAGCCGTGACATGGGAGCAGGTGGGAGTTAGGGTGGAGCAAGAAGCTGCCTGGTCTATGCCACTCCTTGGACTCCATAGTTCCTGAGTTTTCCCTTGTCCCCTCTTCCTCTCAGCATGACAGCAAGGTCCTGGAGCAGCCAGTGGTTGTACAGAGTGTGGGCACCGACGGACGCGTCTTCCAGTTCCTGGTGCTGCAGCTGAACACCACGGACCTGGCCTCGAACGAGGGCGTCAAGAATTTGGTCTGGATGGACTCGGACCAGCTCCTCTACCAGCACTTCTGGTGCCTCCCAGTGATCAAAAAGAAGGTGGTGGTGGTGAGTGCGGGTGTCTGGCTGGATGGGTGGGTCTGGGAAGATCTGTCCATCTGTCTGTCTGTCCGGGAGTGGCCAGGAGTGGCCTGGCCACTGTCGTGTTCGTGCCAGGAGGTGGGGCGGTACTAGCGGTGTCCCACAGAGGCCTGAGCAGCGTTGCTAAGTTGGGTTGCAGAGCTTTGGACCTTGTCGTCAGCTCTGATCAGTCTCACAGCATGGCTGGCTGGTTTCTCTCAGCACCAGGCCCACTGCTTCTGTTGGCTGGATCCCACTTCTGCAGCTGCGGCACCTGCTGTCCCAGCCACTGCCCACACCTGGCCTCCAGCCTGGCCCTTCATTTGTGCCCTTCCATAAATACACAATATGTGTTGCTCTCTGGGGTTTTCCTGCCCCCCCCCCACCTTGCTGGTACTGGGGATCCAACGCAGGGCCCTGTGCTTCCAAGGTAGGCAGGGTGCCACTTGAGCTAAATCCCCGACCCTACTACCCTTTCTTTCAGACCCCTTCCTGCCCTTCCATGTGTGCAAGTCCATGACCTAGTCATTTCTCCCTCTTTAGCTACTTTTTCCAACTCTGCTGTGGGTTTGTCACCTTCAGTTCTGTCCAACATGTACTAAGTTTTTTTTTGAGACAAGGATCTCGCCTTATAGCTCAGGCTGGCCCTGAGCTCAGAATGGATTCCAGGCCAGCCTCTAATTCAGCAATCCTCCTGTCTCTGCCCCTGAGTGCTGGGATTATAGGCGTGAGCCACCACGCCCAGCACTGTGGTGGTATGTGGTATTGATTGCTGATGGGCATGAATCATCACTCCTGGTATTGTTGTATGTGGTTGTCAGGATCGAACTCAGGACCTTGCAGTTGCTAGGCAAGCGCCAGAACCACTGAGCTAAACCTCTGGTCCATAAGTTTGAGGAAGCAGATTTACACATTGCTGGGCCCCTGCACAGGACACAAAGCACCTGCTAAATGGTGTAGAGTGCATGGGAATCACTGTCCCTCAGGCCTGGCAGGCAGTGGGCCACTGGCCCTGTGGTTGAAGTGAGGGACCTAGGGGCAGAGCTGGCTTCCTGGCCTCCAGGCTGCAGTCTCTCAGCATCTCCTCAGTTCTGGCTGCTCGGCCCGTCTTGGTGCTCGAGAGGCAGTGTGGAAAAGGAACTACTACCCAGACATTGCAGACTGATGTGCAAGCAACTGATTTTAATTACCACTGTTAAATCTAGTACAGGGTCATAACGGGCTTCATCCTTTCCAGGAGCCAGTTGGGCCAGTTGATTTCCAGCCAGAGACCTTCAGGAAGTTCTTAGCCCTGTATCTGCATGGCGCTATGTGAGTGAGGATGTTCTGAGCCCTGACATTTCTCCCTGAGGAGCCTTCGTCCTAGGCAGTGCCTGGAGCTCGGTGCAGTGCTTTCCCTGGCAATAAAGAGTCCTTGGCTATGCTAGTCTGTGGATGTGCAGTGTGGTGCTTCGTTGTCCCTGCATAGCTGCAGACTGTGGAGTCTGTCCTGCCTCAGCCTGGGGCCAGGTCTACCTAACACACATCACAGCCTAGGTGAGCTCAATCTGAGTTTTAGTCTCCTCACCTAAAACTAGGCCTGACGTGACCTCTCATGTTCCTGAGACTGCCTGCTTCATGGCAGGTGCTCCACACGGCACCATGCTCTTACAGGACGCGTGTGTCGTGCAGCATCCTACGGTGCCTGTGGCATCTGAGTGGAATATTCTGGATGAATATCTCACTATTTTCCTGGTTGATGAGATGAGCACCTGGGTCACAAGGCCTCTGTTTGTTTCCTGTTGTCAGGTCCTGGCCAGATGCCATGTGGCCATGCCAGACAGCTTAGTTTCGTGTTTATCTTCACACAACTTCATGGTGGCAGCACACGCACTATTGCCAGTCAGGAAAGTCTCAGTGGTCTGGTAGGTTTGAGGCTCCAAGGCCCCATGTGGGATCCGAGTGATTCTGTTCCAAGGTACATGGAACACGGCCAGTGCCTCCCTGCTCTGGGCATTGTCTTGGTCACCCATGGCTCCCCTCCCCAGCCAGCCACGCTGGAGGCCGAAAACAGGTCAGGGCTGCAGAGCAAAGTCGAGATTCCCTGCTAAAGATCTCGAGGGGCAGAGTGGCCGCTCTTGCCCACTTTAGAAGTACTGTACTGTGTCTGCTTGTGCTGGGATCCAAACAAGGGGCCGTGGTCCCTCCTCCAGAAGCACAGCATGTGGTGGGCAGGGGTGCTTGCCTGGGGTGACTAATTACTCCGAGGGCCTGGGCTGTGTGATTCTGGGGAGAAAGACAACTCAGACACTTCATTGGGGACCCAGGGAGGTACCTCACCCTACAAGGGTTTTTGAAAGGGTCATTTGAGCTGGGTTCTACAGGCAAACAGGAAGGGCACGATGAGGGCAGAGCCCTGGGTGGACAAAACCCCAGGGTTGTGCAGTTGGGGCAGGAGAGGTGGTGAGAGATGGTGAGTGTTGACCTGGCTGGGGCTATGGTCTGGCCCTCAGAGCTGCCCACCTCTCCATGCCACTGTGCTCCACCTGGTCCCCCAGGACCTGGCTCTCCTGCTTTCCTCCCCCACCAGTTCCCAGGTTTTTGATCACTGAGTCTTGGGCCCAACTGTTCACTCAGGTGACCCAATTCTTTTGGGGCCACTCAGTGCCCCCACATACAGGGACCCCGGGTCTGCCTTCAGCCTAGACTTGCCTACCTGACTTCTTTGCTGACTTGGTCTCTCCCTGCCGTTGCCTCTCTGTGAAGGGCATCACTGTGCTTCCAGCGCTCACAATGCATTCCTTATGCTACCACAGGGTGCTCTGCCAGCCCACGTGGACTGGAGGAGAAGGAAAAGTGGAGGTTCAGAAATGACAGCACTGAGCATGGGTGGGGAACCCAGGAATAGCTGAACATCCACATGGCAGCTGCCAAGGCCTAGGGGGTCCTCGGGAAGTCCCAGTGCAGGGCACGATGGCCCTTTGCTTTCAGTACCCTGCCCCCACACAGCCCCACCCCAGCCCCAGTGGTGGGTCCAGTCCACCCAGGTCTGGCAGCACAGGGCCAGCTGCTCCTGCCTTTCTGCGGGGTCCCTGTATCTGAAACCAGGGCTCTGCCCTAGAGGCTATGGGGTGCCCTGGGCCTGGAATCTTGGAGCAATGCCCCCAGGATCACCATGGAAACATGGTTGTGGAAGGTCCACAACCCCAATGGAAGCCCTTTCGGCCATGTCTCAGCAGCAGGCTGCAGCAGCCTGTCTGCCCTGGGCTCATTCTCAATCAGGGTGGGGATGGGGCTGCAGCTTCTAGGGAGGAGAAAAAGGGCCCGCTCCTGCTGGGGCTCAGGCTGGCCACCACCCTGGAATTGGGGCCCTGTGGACAGTGAGGGCCAGCAGGGGAGCAGCAGCTGCGCTGGTGCGTGTTGTAGGTCCCATGGGCTGTGCTCTTCCACACCACCCGTAAGCTGAAGCCCTCGCCTGCAGCAGGTCCGACACAGCTCCCTCCTCCAGGGTGCCCATGTGCTCTGCCTGCAGCTTTTGAAGGCGCCTAGGCAGTGAGGAGACCTGGAGAAACGACCAGCCCGGCCTTAGGGAGGGCCAGACCCAAACAACCCTCAACAGGGCTGTGTTGTGAAGGGAAGTGGGTGCCAACGGAAGACCCAGATGGCAGGTAGGGCATCTTCCAGGGGATCCTCCTTCTCTACCAGTGCCCCTACAGCTCAGTTCGTGTGTGTCCAGCCACTGCGACAGGACACAGTGGCGATAGGGTGTACCCAGGTCCCAACCTCCTCAGCTGCCCAGTGGGGGATGTCTCCAATAACTCACAGGTATCTACACCATGAAGAGCCTAAGGAAACACGTTCCAAGGTGAGGTGGCCAGGACCTTCCAGGTCCCGTCCCACCCACATGGCCCCTCCCTAAACGAGTCACAACACCACCAGAGGCAAACCCCTGCTTTCACTTTCCACCAGGCTGTTCCAGCTCCATGAGACAGATAAGCCACAATCCCTGACCTTAAAGAGGAGGAAACTGAGACACAGGCATAAACTTGCCAGGACCACCCAGCAAGTAGTGGCAAAGATCTGTCTGGTGTTTTGCAGCCTGATAAATGTGGACTGAGTCCAAACCTTGCTTGAGCATGGCCTTCTCCCACCCTGAGCTCCAGCGCGCTCTCACTGAGTCAGTGTTCCCGGCCCTCAATGTATTGCCTGTACGACAGCTGGGAATGGCTCTACCCAGTAAGTTTTCTAAAATCCAGGTGAGTCTGTGCTCTCAGAATCCTTCCAGTGCTCTCCAATGCCATCAAAATAAAGAAAAATCTAACTTCCCAGTGTCCCAGAATCTGTGGGCCCTCCTACAACCGTACACTCCTGTACTCACCAGGTTTACCCAGCCAGTGCTGTCTGAGTGGAGAAGGCAGGGTGATAAGCACCACAGGGCCATCCTGACCCCTTTGACTCCCTACAGAAAACATGGCACCAGGGACATTTTTCTATTTCCAGAAACGGAGAGCTGGGCATGGTGATGTACACCTGTAATCTCCGCATTCTGGGAGCCTGAGGCAGGAAGATTCCAACTTCAAGGGCGGCCTGGGGAATTCTGTGAGGTGCTGTCTCAAAATAAAAAAATTAAGAGAGGAGGGGTGGGCCAGAGATTTAGCTCAGTGGTTCCAGCGCCTGCCTCGCAAGCACAAGATCCCGAGTTCGATCCCTGGTAACCACATACAGTGCTGGGCGTGGTGACTCACACCCACCAGCAATCAATACCACATACCACAGTGCCAGGCATGGTGGGTCACGCCTGTCATCCCATCACTCAGGAGGCAGAGACAGGAGGATTGCTGAGTTTGAGGCTTGCCTGGGCTACATAGTGAGCACAGGGCCAGCCTGAACTACAAAGCCTGTCTCCAAAAAAAAAAAAAGATAGAGGGGTGGTCCTGGGAATGCAGCTCAGCCCAAAGGCCCTAGGTCCAGACCCTAGTGAGGGGATGGGGGGTGAGAGGTACAACATAAACCTCACAAGACTTGAGAAATGCAAGCTAGCTAACTGTTTGAAGGGAGACCCATGTCCCTCTCTCCTGGCACACGTTCCCCAAAGGCCTGTGACTCTCCATAAAAATGCAAACCCAGTTCGCCCAGGGAGAAGGCAGGTGCTGGAAACAAAAAGCAGAATCTTGTTCATGCCAGGAACAAACACTTGGTGCCTGAGGAGTCACCTTGCATTCTGTGATCAGTGTAATACACTCCAACCCACGTTCCCCAAGCATGTCAGGAAGGGCTGCGGAAAAAAGATGTCCCTTTAATAAAACGTTATCAACATATATCGTACACAAACTACAATGTATCATAATTACTTTTTTTTTTCCTCTCGTAATTCAGAACCAGACTACAAGGTAAGAAAAAACACAGAAACAGCTACAATGTTCCCAATAATCCGCACAAGGTCTTTTTTCAGGCAGATGGTATCTCACATAATATGATATACATGGATCAGAAAGGGGCGGTAATAAAACAAAGACCAGCTACAGGGGATGGGAGGGAGGAGGGGAGTGTAAATGTACAAAGAATTCGGTGTCTTCCAGGGCAAGACACAAAGGTTTCCATGGGGTGAGGTGTCATGAGTCACCCCTCCTAGGAGGGGAGAGGCTCCACCGTCAGGTTCATCGGTTTTTGAAAATAAAAACAGGACCGGAAACATCACATCTGTTTGGTTTCTGGTGATTCCCCCCACCCCCCCACCGCTATGCCAAAGTCTTCCATCCAGGTCCAAGCATTTACAGAGCAATTCTGGTCAACAGCCTATCTTTGAAAAAGGAGGACGAGTAAAGGGGAGGGGAAGGAAAAAAACCCCAAATTCCAACCCACCCTGCCCGTGCACACAGCGAAGACGCAGGATCACAGGCCCAGATCGCAGAGGTCCGGTTTCCAAGTCCCAGGTCATAGCCATCCTGTCAGTGGTGGCCTCTCCTACTCTGCTCTGGGCCACCACCCAGCCGGCAGGATTCTCGCTGGGAAGACGGGGTGGGGCTGAGGAGGGCCCGAGATGTGGGCGGCCAGGAGGAGGCCCAGGAGGGAGAGAAAGCAGTCCTGGGGACACAGTGCATGCGCCGGTCACAGCGGCGTTGGCCGCGCAGGAATCCTGAAAGGGTCGGGGGGGCCTGGCCCCCACTGGCCACACGATGGGCTGGGTCCCGGGGTCCAGGGGTGCTGCTGTTGCCAGCCAAGCCGAAACAAAGCAGGCTCCTGTCCGCCCTTGCCTGTCCCACAAACCAAAATCCCCAAGTGGAGAAGGGTGACTTCCTTTTGTTTCTTTCCCCAAAAGGTTGTTTTCAAAGAAACTACAGATTATAAACTGTTCAGTTCATTATTATTTTTAGATGGCTACAAAGACAGGATGACATCTCACACCTAGACTAGCTTTCCTGGTGGCAGGACTTGGGGACAGACAGATAGCAGGGCTTTGTTTCTTTTCTTCTTCTTCTTTTTTTTTTTTCTTTTTCCTTTTCCTTTTCCTTTTTTTTTTAAAATAAAGCAAAGAAGTTGATTGGAGTGGGGGGGGCGCTTGCTAGAAGCTTCCATTTAAAATTTTTTTTCCAAAAACAAAAAATCCCCCCTTAAAACAAATAATAATAAAAAAAAAAAAAACAAATAATCCCAGCAACGGTAAAACCCCAAACAAACAAAAAAACAACAAAAGTGTCATGTATAGAAAAGGTCCTTCTGGGAAAGAGCAGGGGGTGGGATTTCCCAGGTCATTGACTTGAAATATATTTTTGAGTTTTGTCTTTCATGTTTTGTGGAATAAAAAGTTCAGCCTTTTTATTGCATGAAACTAAAATCGGGAAAGGTGGGGACGTGGAGGAGAGGGTTGAGGAGTGTGGGGGGTGCCCCCCCCCCAGCTCCTGGTAATGACACCTCACTTCTTGCATAATTTCTGGCGTCTCTCTGCCTGCAAGGCCGGCTCTCTCGGCTCTCTCGGCTTCCGGGAGCAGGGGTCACACACTCATCGTCATGCTCGGAGAGTACTGGAGGGGAGAAGCACAGGAGGGAGAATCGTGAGCAGGCCACAGTCTGCACAGAGCTCAGGAGGGGAGGCTGAGGGCACAGGGTGGTACTCGGTGGACGAGGGGCCGTGAGGTCCAGGGTGAGAGCAAGAGGTGGAAGTTCAGGGCCAGCTGGCAGACCAGCCTGTTTTCCTGCCAGGAACTATGCCAGCCAATGTGGCCTCCCCAGCCCTTGCCCCCTCTGAGCCACACCTTCCGGAGACTGGGATGGCAGGGACCTGGCTCTCAAAAGGCTGCTTGCTTCAAGTAAGCGTTCATGACAGCCCACTACAGCAGACAGAGCCCAGCATCCCTGGAGGTGCAAGCCTCACCCTAGGGCCACAGTGCCCGTCTAGCCCATCTGGTCCACACGTTGTGCCCACACAAGTGCTGCCACCAGCAGACTTGGAGGCAGGGGCCAGGGCTCTGTGCAAGGTGTGGAAAAACCACCAGGGTGAAAAGCCTACAGCAGGGCTGTCAGACCACCGACCCAGCAGGCAGGCTGTGGCCACGAGGCCCCTGGCTTGTAGGCCAAGTCCCCAGACTCCAGGGAGGAGAAAGACCTAAAGAGGAAGGAGCCGAGGAACAGTGGGGCTTACATTGTCATTCTGGAAGGAGTGAAGGAAGTTCCCTCCTAGCTCGCTGTCATCCCGAGGGGTGCCTGGAGGATTGCTAATGCCACTTATGTTGTTAGGAGAATTCTGTGGAGAGAGCAGAGGGGTGAGGCTCTGGATCCCCAACAGCCTTCCCTATAGAGGGGCACTGCCAGGACCAGACACTGGGCACACACTCACTTTTGGGAGTCCATCTATGTCACCTGACCCTGCAAGGAAAGAAGAATCCGTTCAGTTTCTTGCTCACTCCTCCCTGAGGGAGCTCTAATACATGAGGAGTACTCCTTCCTACCTGGGCTCTTGGGGGCCTAAGTTCTTCCCCCCAAACCCCACACTCTGCAGGGAGCTTCCTAGCTGGGCATCACCTTCCTCTCATGACCTTACCCTGTGTCCGGCCGAAGTCAGGACCCAGGCCCAGCTCGGCCAAGAGCTGAGGGTCAAGAAAGCTGTTGGGCGGGTGGGGGGGCTGCCTTACCTAAGGATCCGTTCATGTGGTGTGGCTCCATGCCGCCCATGCCTCCCATTGGGCCGTCCGAGCCAGGACCCATTGGGAACTGAGGGAGAAGCATAAAGCACATCTCAGCGGGCGCAGCGAATCTGTTGGGACCTGGGCACTGGGTGCCCAGGAAGCTGGAGCAGGCTCCTCACCTCAGTCTCCAGAGGAGAAGCACACAGGTGCTCACTCCTATGAGCTGCCTAAGGCACCCGACCCAGAAGGGAAGGGACTGGCACCTACGCAGCCTCCCACTCCACACAAGTAGTTGTCGACCAGCACCTCCTGGATCCCCAGCCCTGGGCTGGGTGCCTGGTGTACCAGCCAGAGCTGCACACAGCAGGTGCTGGAACGAGCCAGCCCAGGGGAAGCAGGAAGCAGGTCGCGGAGACTGAGGCAGAACTGGGCTCAGACAGGAACCCCCCATGACCCTCTCCAGGCCTGCCCAGAACTACCAAGCCTATCTAAGGCAGGCAGGAACTGCAAACCAGAGAGGTCCCATCCCACCCTGCCATCTGAGAGGCTGGGCAGGGAAGGTGAGCCTGCTGGGGAGCCAAGGCCTGGTGCTGCAGCCTGGAGGTGCCCTGTGGGAGGACTGCTGGGCACATGCTGAGGACACTGCACCTCTTCCCCCAATACCAACTGCCCCATGGGACAGAGGGCAGAGGTGCCAGGCTGCACGGGTGGGAAGAAAAGTGCCAGCACAACTAGGGATAGAACAGGTAGGCCCGGGGTCACAGAGGGCAGTCGGGGGCTCCAGATGTGCGGAAGGCTGCATACAGGTGGGAGCACGGAGCAAAGGAGCACAGAAGGGTGTGGAGGGGGCAGGGAGAGCAGGGCGAGGTGGGATTTCGAGGCAAGACCACGGCTGGGGCCGCCTCCCACCCGCGCACGAGTCAGGAGCAGCGTCAGACTGCTCACTGGCTCTGACGTACACGGGGCCACCTGGCAACACACCTGAGCCACACAGGTTCCAGGTGACCTTGAGGAAGCCAGCCTAGGACACAGTGGTGCTAGACCAAAAACAAACCACAAACATACACTCACTTCTAGACATGCTATTACTTAACACAAACACACGTCATTATTTTAACTATATCACAGTAAGGTATTTGAAACTATTGTGTTGAATTAATAGTGGTCCAGAGATATAACTCACACACACACAGGGCTGACCAATTTAAAGTGTACAGTTCTGTGGTTTTTAGTATGTTTGTGGGCCTGTGCATACCATTACCACGGTCAATTTTAGAACATTTCCATCACCCCAAAAAGAAACCTTTTTTTTTTTTTTTTCCTGAGACAGAGTCTCAGTTTGCAGTTCAGGCTGGCCCTGAGTTCATTATGTATCCCAAGCAAGCCTTAAACTCAGCCATCCTCCTGCCTCTGCCTCCCAAGTACTGGAAATTACAGGCATGAACCACCATGCCCGGCACTGCGGTATATGGTACCAGGGATCCGAACTTGGGACCTTGCACTTACAAGGCAGATGCCAGAACAAATGAGCTAAATCCCCAGCCCCTGCGGCTGACTCTTTTCACTCAACAGTTTCTGAGGTTCATTCTAGCCACTGCAGCCATCAGTTATTGGATCACTTCTTAGAGACAGGTCAGTCCACAGTATGGACAGAGCACCTCTGACCTATCCGGTCACCACCTGATTGTATAGTCTGGTGGTTTGCACTTGGGGCTACTGCGGATGCCACATGGTAGCTCCTATCCAAGTCACTGTGCGGCAAACACTCCCATTTCTTTCTGGGAGATGCCCAGCAGTGTTGGTGCTGGGTCACATGGGACCGGGCTTGAGCTGCCCCAGGATGCCCAACTCCCCCAGGCGTTGCACCCCGACAGTCCTGTAGTGTGTAAGGACTCCAGCTTCTCTACATCCTCTGCACTAGTCAGTATCTGTCTCTTTGAGTCCAGCATCTTAGTGGGTGTGAATCGGGGCCTGAATGTGTTAATCTGTGTTCCCAATGACAGATGACAACACCCTTCTGTGAGCTTGCTATTTGTGTATCCATAGAGAAGTCTTGTTTAGATGCTTGCTCCATTTTTAACTGGACTGCCTTTACTCTTGAGTTCTTTATATATTTTGAGTTCAAATACAACATATAAGACAGATATGTGACTTACAAATATTTTTTCCATCCCTTGGGTTGTCTATTCAACAAACTTTATTTATTTATTTATTTTGAGACAGGGTTTCACTGTGTAGTTCAGACTGACCTCAAACTTACTATGTAACTTAAACTGACCTCGATCTCACAGCAATCCTCCTGCTTCAGCCTCCCAAATTGCTGGCATTATACACCCAGCTTGCCTTCACCCAGGTCATGAAGATCTCCTACGTGTTAGATGCTTTACAGACAAGCAAGGTCTATGATCTACTCTGAACTCATTTTTGTGCACTTGTGCCTGTGAGTAGTCTGACCTCACGTGCCTGCAGGGGATGGATATCCAGTTAGCACATTTACAAATGTTCCTTGCTACGTAAATGCTATTATTCAAAAGAAACAATAGCACGCGTTAACGGTGGCATTAAGGAGAAGGACCCGTTGAACAGGTGACAACAGTGAGTAAACTTTAACACCTGCATGTTTCCTTCCATGGATACAGTCATTCACCTGTTGTTTCTGCTGCATAAAACAGCAGCCAGTCCTGGCTCAGCTGCTTTTCCCAGGTGACTGCTCTGACCCCCACATTCTCCCCCACATTGGTGGATGTTTAGAGGTGGCTTCCAGCTGCCTGAGTCCACACTGCAGGCTCCACACTGGCTTTCAGGCGACTGCTCACTGCAGCTCTGAGACCTCAGAGGAACCCACCCTGCTACGATGCCCAACATCTGCACACACTACCAAGTGTATAGTACAGAGATCACCTAAAAGAAACTTGGGCTTCTAAGGAAGAATGGTTTCAAACCACAGAAGTCACAGAACTTGGGAGACGCAAGGAGGAGTCCAAGTAAGTTGTAAGTTTTAACAAAGAAAATGAAGAAGTAAGTCCTGCTTAACTTGGTTTTAGATAGCTCTCAAGCAGTCTCAGTTCCAAAACCCAAGTCAGTATTTCTGTGGTGTGAGGTTCCGCTGTGATCTCCACGTGCCGGTGAGCGACTCGGGTGGCTCCGAGCACACAGCCCTGGAGGGCAGCGCACGTGCCCTTCGCTGCAATTCCACCTCCACTCTCACATCCCCTCGCAGGCAGAGATGGACAGCGACACCCTGCTCAGCTCACATTTGAATAAACGGCTCTTTCAGCAGGCCCGTGGTTTAACACCACTTCTACAGCGGTAACAATCACAGTCACCCCTTGGGCCTGTGGGAGACATTTTCCATTTCTATGAGGTCAAAAAACTCATTAAGTCCTTCTGCATGCTTTGAGGATACTGAAAAGTGATCCAGGGGGACCAAGAGATAGAAGATAGGAGAGGGAAAGAAGGAAAGGAAGTAGAAGGAATCAAAACGGCTTATGCACGTACCAACTTCCCATGAAGAATGTAATCATGTACTGTAAACATGTACAAAAAAAAAAACCCTTTTAAAAAAAAGTGACCCAAAACTTCTATTAGTATACCTGCTATCATAGGTAGGCAGTGTTAGTTAGGTACAAGGTGTATAGAAACTTGAGCAGCTAAGATAGTTTCACTTCTAATGCCAAGAAACTTATAGGTTAATGAAACTTGCCAAGCCAGGGATGTAGCTCAGTGGTTCTGGAACCTGCCTCATAAGCACAAAGTCCTGAGTTCAATCCCCAGTACACAAAAGAAAGGAAGGGAGGCACAAAAAAGAAAAGCAATTTACCAAAATTAACTGCGTATTTGGCCAAATATGCAGATAAATGAGTGATCCCAGTTCGTGTTTGGGGAAGGGAATAATAATCTTCTGTTTTCTGCAGTTTCAATACAATCGTTCTGAAAATCAGTATTATTTAAAACTCCATTTCTAAATCACTGTACTAAGACCTGGTAGAAACTTGGTATTTTTCTGTACAGTGATCCTGGGGACTAAACCCAGGATCTCATGCATATCCTACATGTATTCCACCTGAAAAATGCCCGTTTTGCTCACAATCCGAGGCATCGTTGCTGTGATGCTGTGACATGAAACAGACCCTCGCTCCTCACAGGGCTGACACATCCGCTAGGAAGACTCCCCTCTTTCGTGCACATACAGGACTTTTGACGCCATCTCTCAATCAGAAAACGCAACCTTCTCAGTTCGCAGCACAGTCAGGGAGCGAGATGATACCAGGGCTCCCTCCAGGGAGTGCCCAAGCCAGTCCAGCAGCTGTTTCTGACAGAGCACCGGTGTCCCCTGGATTCAGAAGGACGTGCCTGTGTGTGTTTCCCCATCTCTGGTACAGCCACACTTAATCCCCACTTCTCTTTTCCACACTCAGCCTTGTTTGGGTTCTCTTCTGCTCTAATCCAGCCATGTGTCCTTCCGCCTGCCACTGAGATTACATGGTCTCTTTGCTCTTTTCCAGTGACACTGGGTCATGCTGGTGTGGATACTGTCACTGTTCTCTTTTTCATGCCTGTGGCACCTTTAAGTGTGGCCCTCAGGCTACTACACCAGGAGATAAGAATGCAGCATCCGCGCTTGGAGTAAATACAGTGACAGTGACCACAAGAGACAGATCATCTGTGCTGTGTCCATCTGATGCTAAAAACAGTTTTCTCACTTGGGAGACAGGAAAATTGCCATGAGTCTGTAGCTAGTCTGGGCTACGTAGTGAGTTCAAGGCCAGCCTGTACTACCCAGTGAGACCCTGTCTCACAAAACCAAAAACCCAAACCAGACAAAGAACAGTGTTCTATGTCCTGTCCTGCAGACCCCTTATGGGTCTTATGCTTTTCTATTCAACATTCTGGATCGGCTGCCGAGATCCAGGACATTCATGCTCTGAGAGTCCTTTGGATGCCGAACTTTTGCTGCTATCGTCCCAGTAGGAAGGGTCAATGGGGCTGGGGTGGTCCCCAGGAGAAAGGTGTGGAAAAGAAAGTGTCCGACAGCACTTTGTAGACGTGAGAACCTGGTGAGGTCAACAGGCTGGAGACAGTATCCATGCAGGGCTACAGGAGGCCGTGTGCGACTGCGGCACAGGCAGCCACACACAGGCCTCAGCACATGATGTGATGTGGGTTCCACGTCAGCAACTGGATCAATAAGACCAGAGAGACCCAAAAGGCCTCATCCTGTGAACCAGCCAAAGACGGCCCCAGCCTGGCCGGCAACCCACAGCCCCGCCAGAGCCGATGCCCCGCCTGCACACAGGAGGCGAGACAGCATGCGCACTGCTGTCTGTGGACAGGAAGCAGATCGGGCTGGGCGCCTGGGGAACTCCTAGTTAGCCAGGCCAGTGTCAAGGCCACACAGGCAGGTCACCCTGTGGGCTCAGGGGACAAGCGGGAGTCAGAGCAAGGCTCTGTACAGCCAGGTGATTCGAAGGTTGGGCTCTGAAGGAAGAAGGGAGGAATGTGATCCCAGTAGAAATCCAACTGCTGGGTACAGGGGTCCCTGAGCTCATGGCAGCAATACGAGGTAGCCGTGACCCCCCTGGGCTTTCCAACCTTTGCTCCACACACAAGGAAATAGCCTGGAGGCCAGGATGGGACTGCTGGGATTGGCAGAGCCATCAGCGCCGGGACCAGAGCCCTCACACACTTTCTCCTTCTCCACCACCTCTGCCAGCCATGAAACTGGCAATGGATTGCCTAAGAGTTAATCACTTTTCTGATGGTTTATTTTATTCATCTTTGGTAACAAATGGCTGAAATCAATTAAACTTGCTTTCCCCTCAGCTGATGAAGTTAATTATGATTTGTTATGGGATCTGATATGTAAATGACTAGAAAGCAGACTTACGTTGGACCGGCTGCCTCCGGGCGGCACCGGATTAATCATTGTGTAGATGTTGTCACTGGAATTTGTTGAATCTGTAGAACAGAGGAAACCCACAAGTCAAGGTGATTAATTCATTTCTTAATTAAAACAAACTCGTGGCACTTGAACTCATTCCTTTGTATTTTATCACCTAAAATTTCCTCTAAGTACCACCATTTTCTGGCTAATTTGTATTTAATGAAGATTCACAAAGTTTTTAATCACAGAAAATTCAACTGTGAAAACCACTCAACCACAAAACAAAGCATTTCAGGGTGTCTGGCCAGCAGTGTGGACGTGTGGCACGGGGATTACAGGCTCTGTTCTCGTCTGCCTGTGACAGTGCAGGGAGGTCAAGGCCACCCCCTGGGATCCCCATCATCACTACCAGGGGAAGGGAAATGCTGGGAATTACCCAGGGGGCAGCTGCCAGGCTGAGGGGGCAGGAGGAAGAGGCAGGGACGGGGCCAGAGACACATTAACATATGGAGCGGGTTAACATGACCCAGTCTGAATGTAGGTCACGCAGCTCATCAAAATGCAGCAGCAAAAGCGGGAGCCAGAGCGGTACTGTATCTCAGCGGCTGGCTCCACCCCATAGCAGAGCCGCTTCCCTGTGTGGGGAGCCCAGGGGGAGGGTCCCCTCTGGCTCCCCACTTTGCCAGCTAAGTCTCCTTAGGAGATCAGCCAATGTGCTTTTGTCAGGAGCAGACCCTGGGTTTCTTGGGCAGAAATCCAAGCTGCCTCTCACTTTTTATTTTTGGGATGGGCAGGGGCTGTGTCGAATCCCTTCTGGCTGGCGGGCGTGCTATTCTTAGCTGAGAAAGGCACTGAAGTGTGACGCCATGTGAGCGTGTGTGCACATGCCCACATGTGCACACACATGCACTCTTCCGAATAAAGAAAACGGGACAAGAGAGCTCATGCAGAGGCCTGGAAGCCTAGCGCTCTGGACACCTGAGAGGCATCGTGTCTTAGGGTGCCAGAGCCCTGAAGCCCATCCATGTCGTGGGGCAAAGGCAGCCCTGGACAGGGTCCTCCCTATAAAAAGGGGTCCAGCAGTGAGATCACTTGTTCCCACCTCTCTGCTCAGCCCTGCAGGATCTGAGCCAGAAGAGATGTGACCTGTCCAAGGCCACACAGTGGGTCGGTAGCATAGAGAGCCTCCAGCCTCCTAAGTGTCCCCGAAGTTACAATGCCCAGTGAGGATGCGCTGCTCAGAAAGGACTGTCTGGTAGGTTGGGCTCTGCGCCCCACCACCGAGGACTCCCTAGCAACTGCTCCCAGTGGGATCTCCTTACTCTCCAGCCCTCTTACCTGCAGGACTAGGCATGATGGGTGTTCCTGGAGGGCCGCCACCTCCGGGGGGTCCCTGAGATGAGATAGAAACTGGCATCAGTCACCCAGGGTACAGGGAGAGGCCACCCACCCCAGCAAGCTGTGATCACTGCCTGGCCCAGCCGCATTCCTGTTGTTAGCTAGCTCCCAACCCACTTGGAGGGGTGTGTGAGCCTGAGGGGCTGGGCCTAGAGTCCCTTTCTGCTCAAGAGGCACCCTGGGAGCTCGGAGGCATGCCAAGTGGTGACAGCAGAGGCCTGAGGGGGCCCGACAGCCTGCTAGGTGGCTCCCTGGAAGCCCACTCCCAGGTCTTGCTCGGGAATTTCTGGACCACCCAGGCCTACACACTGACTGCAAATCATGGCACTTTGGGTCCTGTGCCTAGAACATGTCTGATGGGAACAGACAGGGACTCTGAGTAGTTCTGTACATGCAGCTGGTCACGTGTGGAAACCCAGTCAGCGCTCCAGGCCCTCACTTACCACGTAGGTGCCGGGTGATGAGGAGGAGTATGGAATCTGGAAACAAGATGTGGGTGCCACATGTCGGAGCCACCCCTCAACTGGCAGGGCCCCTCTGCTTTCCCCTTTCCCAGTTTCAGGACCCAGTGAGCTTGGTGCAGGGCAGTTCCCCAGGAGGGCTGGTGCTACCCAGGTCTAGCTCCTGCTACCCAGTCCTGAGAGGGAAGGCTGGCACAGGCTCCACGCTACCCCTCTGGCCTGCGCCAGGACTTGGGCACTGAGCATCTTTCTATTCCTACCTAGAGTGTTGAGTGAGCCCTGCCGGGAGGCTAACAAAGACTTTCTCCTCAAACACCGGTCGTCTCTGACCCCACGGGCCACCCTCACTGACCCCAGCAGGTAGGATCCCCTGCAGGTTCCCCTCCTGACACCGCCTGGGGACAGGACCCTCTGCCCCAGAACCTCTTCCCTGGCAAACACCCTGCCCAGGCCGGATACTCACTGAGTTAGCGCTGTTGGGATTGGGCCAGGGTCTGCCAGCTCCCGGGCCCCTGGGATGGAGAGAGAGACCAGGCAATGAAACAGGTATGGCCCACCACACCTGGGGCAGAGCCGGCAGGGGCAGAATGAGAGGGCTACACAGAACGGGATGGCCTATGCATGGTCCTCAGGCCTCAGAGGCCAACTGGCTCCACTGTACTAATGGGCAGTTCCAACGGTAGAAATCCTTAAACTTAAAATTCTATGTAAATTACAGAACATTTACAAGATCATCTATGAAATGCTAGAATCCCTCTGCATGTGTGCTTTTCTAGGAAGGTGGTCCACAATTCTCACACACACCAAAAAGGTTAAAATCAGTAAGCATGAGAGAATATGGCCACCTGTACAGGTGCTCAAACGCTGACTTAGCCAATGGAAGCTGTGTGAACCTGGGAAAATCGCTTTACCTCTCTGTACCTGGGTGACGTCATATGGGATGACAAGTGTCTCCCAGGGTTACCACGAAGACCAGGCAAGTGGGTCCCTGCAGTGTGCCCACAATGCTGCCAGGTTCGCGGCACTAGAGGAGGCTGGGTTCTCACTCCCAGGTCATTAACAGCCTCATCCTACAGCTGAAGGGAGTGGGATCCAGAGAGGTCCCGGCACAGACCCCTAGCACGAGCCTGCTGGGTGCCAGCAGGGGGTTGAGGGTGGGCTCTGAGTCTGGCTGGGGCCTTTTCGCCTTACATGTTAATCCCGGGCATGGCGGGGCCGAGGGAGTTGGGTGGTGGTCTCATGCCGCTGCCGTAATTCTGCAACGATAACCAAGGGTCAGTCTATGAGAAGGAGAAGGGACCGGAGAGAGGGAGGGAGAACAGACAGACAGAACATAAGTGAGAGGGTTAGTCTGTGAGGGACCTGATGAGAACAAAAATGCATTCTTTCAAAAAAGGCGGGGTGGGGGCCAAGCAGCAGAGACCACAAGGACAAGCCAGCACAGAGGGACAGTCACAATGGTCAAGGTATCTTGCGAGGCTTCAGTGTGATACTCTGCACCTTTCCCACCTTTGGGCAGGTGAGAGGGAGGGATGGTCATGGAGCTGACCAGGGTTGTATGTGCGTGCGCGCGCGTGTGTGTGGCACATGACAAGTCTAAGCAAGGAAGGGGTACGCAGCATGGACAGAACCCCCACCTGGCCCAGGCAGGCTGCCATCTGCCATGTGTCACACCACTGTTGGATAGGAGAGGTCTCCATGTCTACTTGAGCGGTCAGTACCTGGTTGAGGAGGCTACACACTTCTGGGATCCCCACACAGCTCAGAATAGCTCACTGGGGCAGGGCAGGGGCAGGGCAAGAAGGAGGGTGCCTGGCCTCACTCTGGTCACCCCTGTCTCAGTCTCCCTTTCTGAGCACTATTCTCTTCACAGGGGTAACCGCTGACCTCTGAGTCCACACGTCATCCCTGCCCTCTCATGCCCAGCTCAAGTGACACCACCTCCATAACAAGCCAGCACTGAGCTGTTTGGGAATGAGGTATGGAATTCAGATGGCAAAGGAAGAGCCAGCACAGCTGCCCTCACTCTTTCCCCCCCAGTACCAGGGACTGAACTCAGGACCTTGCACTTGTGAAGCAGGCTCAGCGCCACTGAACTGAATCCCAGTCCCAAGCACTTTATAGTCAGTCTCTGATTTGACCCTCACAACAACCCCATGAGGAGGCTCAAGGTCTGTGGGAGGCGGGTTGGCCTGAAGTACAGTGGCAGAGCTGGGCTTGCACCTGGACCAGCAGCCCCTGAGGTGGAAGCTCGAGGCCGTACCAGCTGTCAGATGATGGGGTTTCATGCGGGACCAGCTCCCAGGTCTTACTGCTGGCTCGAGCCACCTGCTCAGCTTGCTCACCCACGGAGCCCAGGTGGGCAGCTAACAACCCAGGAGCAACACAGCCTGGCTGGCAGTGGGCAGGCCTGGCAGCAGGGAGCAGAGGATCCCCAAAATCACTGGCAGCTGGCACACACCTCGATTCTCACCCCTGTAGTTTCTCAGATCATCCAGTGTTTGTGACCAGAACAGGTGCTGAACAGAGCATCATGCCAGGCACAGCTCCTGTGGCTGAGCTGGGGTGAGCCCTGTCTGTACAATGAGGCTTCATCCTTGCCATGTCAGCCCAGGAAGCACATGCTTTGGGGATGGTGGCAGTGGAGCGAACACAGCAGCCCTTACTGCCACTACGGCACTGCGGAGCGTGGGCCTCAAAGGCCTTCTTTAAGGCCCATGGGCCCTTGCTACATCCTGCACAGGAAGCTCACCACATGGCAGCAGCCCAGCCTGCTTGACAGGTCTTCCAGTAGCAGCAAGACCTTCCGGACCTGCAGCTCACAGTGGCTGCTCCCCAAGCAGGGGCAAGGCCTATGGCTGGGGTGAGGGGGGGAAACTCAGAGCAGAATGAGAGGTCTGGTGGGTACCCACCCCAGAGAATCAAGATGGCTGGACATGAAGCATACAGCCGCAGGATGGGAGCTGCAGGGAAGCAGGGACAGCCCCACAGGGCCCCCTCCTCCTCGGTCTGCAAGGGAGCTTCCCTGTTAAGTTGTCCCTGTAGATGCAGACCCCGAGGGTCATGCACTCCTGTGCTCCACAGACGACAACCCAGAAGCCCAAAGAGGTCAGAAACTTGGCCAGCGCCACCTGCTGAGTCACAGGGAGAGTTGAGCCGAAGTCAGGTTCGAAGTCAGTTTTCTAATCAGAAAAACCAGCTTTTACACAGGGCTGGAAGCTCGGCAGATGGTTTCTGAGCCACCGGCACAAAGAGCTCCTGCCCTCCCAGCTCTTTCCTAAACGCAGCACAGACTGCTGGAGGGTAAGACATGTTACTGAGCAGAAACTCCCTTCACCTCCATCAGCACTGCGCTACACAGAAGCGGCTGCCTCCTTCGAGGTCTGTCTCCCTGGGCCTCATCCTTGCCCCCACTTGGGCAGCCCAGACCCCAGCAGGGCTCTGGCGACAGGAACACAGGTCCCCTCTGGGTCTCATGTCAACTTCTGCTGCTTAGGAAAAGAGCTACGTTTCCTGCGACAGCCTCAGAGGCCTCTCTCCGTGCCGCCTGGTGCTGTCTCTGTCACAGAACAGGAATTAGCCACCCGGTCCTTGGGGAGGCTGTCTGGGAAGTTTCGAAGCAGGTCCTGGAGCCTCACTCCTTCTTCACCCAGCCCTGAGTCCTCTGGACCAGCACCACCGATGTTCTACCTCTCTATGGCCTCTGCTCAGACAATGAGCTTTGATTGGCCTGGGGCCCAAAGGCAGCACAGCATCATCCCTGAGGACTGTGTACTGTCCCCCATCTGAACTTCGTCAAACATCAGACAAGAGAGAATGGTGACAAGACTCTGTTGTGTGATGGGCACTTTTGACTGTCAACTAGAGTGGCTTGAGGGGCACCCAGGGCTGAGTGAGGCACACTTACAGGTGTGTCTGCATGGGCCATGGTGTGACTTTAGGGACGCTATCTGCCCCTATCCACTTTTCTCTGGCTCCTCCTTGCTCTGCTTCCTAGCTGCCACAAGTCAAGCAGCTCTTGCTGCCCCACAGCCAGAGCACCGCAGACTGAAACCCCTGAAACCATGAGCCAACACAAACTTTTTCTTTGTGTGTCATCTATTTTTGTCACCACAGTAAAAAGTTGGCTAGGGG